>OMNV01009003.1:23234-66297 GCA_900303265.1 Brotula barbata
AGGTAAAATTGAATGTATTCAAGTAAAAAAAACTGTTTTTTTATAGCACCGTGCTGAAAGTAAAGGAATTTCTTAATCTTCACTGTGGCTTCATAACATTTAGATTTTCTTCCTTGAAATATTACCACTTTATATTTCTTACAATTCAACTTTTTTCTTGTAAATTTATAACTATTGTTGTCACTTTTATATTTCCCTTGACATTTTACAACTCTACACTTCCTTTTTTCATAACCATATTTTTATTATTCTGTGACAATATCATTTTTTTCTTGTCAATTTATAACTATTGTTGTCACTTTTAAATAATTTCCCTTGACATTTTACAACTTTATACTTCCTTTTTTCATAACCATATTGTTATTATTCTATGACAATTCAACTTTTTTCAGAAAATTCCAGGACGTTATCGCATTTCAACTTTTTCCCCCTCTAAATATGACCCATTTATCCTTGTAACATTTAAGAGTTTTCTCAAAATATTACCCCTTTATTCTGGTAACATACTTTCTCCCACAATGTTATGACTTTATTCCCCTAGAATTTCTTTTGAAATGTTTTGACTTAATTCTTAAAATTTTATAACAGCACCCCGTGGACACACTCAAAACTTTTGACAAAAGTAGTGGGGTAGACTTACATATTTTATTTTGGATATATAATGGAATAATCATTGGGAAAATATAAATATCCAGGTACAAATTCTCCCAAAAAAACATACTCAAGTCCTTGCCTCAAGTATTTTACTTGCTTTCTCCAGACCAGTGGACCAATGTAAATAATAAAGAAACGTGTTTGATTATAACAGGAAGTCCAAATCTCCAGTGAAAGCGATGAAGCGGCTCTGACCCAAATGGGAGAAGTAGGTCAGCAGTCAGACAGCATGTCAGACAGATAATGTCACCATGCTGCGCTCACGCGATGTACTTTGGAAATGTACAGTCCTTGGAGACTGCAAGACACCAATCATTTGTAGTAGTTAGACACAAACTACAGAAAGTGATGCTGTGATGACAAAGAATGCAAAAGAAACGCTGAAAAAATGTGAATCCTCTGGGAGATTCATATTGCATCCACTCGGGGTGCAATAAGAGGGATAATTATGGCGAGGACTTATAATTTATGTTGCTAGGCAAAAAGTAGTCTGTACAGCACGTGTGGACCTGAACTGCGGCAAAACTGCGAGCCGCGCCCCCCAGACTGGGTTTTCGCTTGCCATCATTCCTCGGGGGTCTTCTGACAGTGCAGCGCCACAGAGAGCAGACACAGAGGGGGGAAAAAGGAAGACCTCTCACTCTGACCACGTTCACCTCAATGTACAGATTGGACATGTGGGGGAAATAACACTCTACACAAATAGTTGTACACACTCAAACTGGAAATTATAGTTTTCCTTCTGGGGGCGGGGCCTATTCATCCTGTTACAAGCCTGTAAACACTGCGGACAGAAATCCCACAAATCTGACAAAACTAAATCCACTGTAGGACTGCAAGATATTGAGCAAAACTTGTCTGTCATAAATTGTTGCATGATTCCATAATGATATGTGATGCTCGTAGGTTTGCTGTCAACGCATATTGTGCAATATTTGTGCTTCTCGTTGAAAATAAAACATATAACCAAAGTACTGCCACATGATTGACGGGCCGGTTCGTTTCTGGACCAAATCTTCAGCTCCATCATTGGCCTTTACTGTCTCAAATCGCATATCTCCATCATTTTGCTACGGTTAAGCAGCAGCAATGTACACATGAAAATAAGGATATCTCCAGCTCTGCTTTCAGCGGCTCGTTTGCATCAATAACTTCATTATAATAATTTGTTGGTTTGTTGTAGCCCTTTGCTTCAGTGCCTCATCACGATAACCGAGATAAAGTGACACACCCAAAAGAGTCAAACAAATACTGAAAGCCTATAACCAACAACAACAACAAACCCCGCCAAGCATTTCTGCAGTATCATTTACACGCTTCAATAGGCATCACTAAAAATGTCTAATTTACATGTAAAACAAATGGCCGACGGTTAAAATCTAGACGTTGTCCTCGGCGCAGTGCCTCATCTTGCAGGGTGGAGACGATCTCTGCTGTAGCAGCAGAATACAGTACGTGACGCAACTCAACATGGCAACACACTTCAAAGGCGGAGGCAGTGTGGATAAGGGGGAGTGATGCGATTTTCGGCAAAAACCTGCATAATTTAAAGTTTACTGTCTAATTACGCCCGAAAGCAACGAAGACTTTGGCAAATAACGCCTCCATTTGAGCAATTAAAGCGGACAGGGCGTGAAGCACGTGTTTTTATCGAGGGAAAAGTCGCCAGTTTCACCGCCCACTCTAGCGAGGAAGCATGGCATGCCACACGACCTGCTTCATGCGCACCCATTTTATAATGACCGTCCTCTGCTCGACGATCCCGACTCCTTCCTCCCCAACTTTACACGCCGACATAAACTCGCCAACGCCAACACAATTCGAACCGAAAACACCCCTGGGTGGTTTCTCCTCGGATTGTGTTGTAATTTGATCTTTTACTCTTTTGTTATTCCAGAACCAGCGTCACTGCAACAGCCCACCGACAACTACATGTGCGTGAAGTTCAAAGAGGCGCTCGTTAAAAGTCGCTTTCTGTCGTCTTTTCGAGCGTTCGTGGGTTCTCCCCGTTCTGTGTTTCACAAAGCGTTCGTAAATAGTTTGTTTGCTGTATGTTGTTGACAGCAGCGCCCGCGTGTTCAGGGCGCATCTGTGCTCCGGGTGGGCGTGAGAGATCCAACTTGGTTTATTTAGCGGCAGACTGAAGGCGCAGCACCTCGACCACAGCGTGGATAAACACATTTCACCGATCTGCACCACACCGTGCACGATTATACGACACAATATGGAGCACTTTGGTCGAATCCACGCAGCGAGTGCCTCAAACAACCACATTGACTTTAGCAGCAGCAACCACAGCCATTCTTGCCCGTAATGCTTCACACACGACGCTCGTTCTAACACACACGTTAAACACATCCACAGTTTGATTTAAGAGCACATCGGGGAGTCCGGTTAGACAAACTCTTCAAATGTGACCCACAAGTCCGAGCTGAACACCGGCTGCTCCGGCTGCAGGCCCCAAAAAAAAGCGCAATTGTTCGGAGTCAACTCGCAGCTTGTTTTGCATTACACATCTGAAAGCACAGCAAAGACTCCCAAACCCTGCAAAGCTCCGAAGAGCGCTTCAAACAAAATCAAAACAAACACGCCGAGGAATCGTTACCTTTTTGCAAGTTGCGTGAAGTTGATGGAAAGTGGCGATCTTCTTTACGCCGCGTCGTTGCGATGTGACTATTATGAAAATCAGCCCGCATCGGTAACCCGCTCTCTTGTTGATGTCTGCGCCTGTGGACGGGACTGGAGAGTTGTGGACGCAGTGCGCATGCGCCTTATCCACGCCTCCATTTCAGAGTGGAGCAGAAGCTTTTTTTCTTTTTCTTCAATCAAGTGCATTTACATAAACGCCGCGTGACGTCGCCGTGCGTCTGCATTCTACTGGCCTTATAAGGAAGGGAAGGCTGCGCGGGAACAGGGGGCTCGGCTCCGGTTGCTATGGCACATTGGAGAATGTAAGCAGAGGGGCGGGGCTTGTAGTTTTACTACAGAACGCCAGATGGCCCGTGTGTCTACGTGAGGGCCGTGCGGTCTGTGCGAGTCTACGGCGGGCAGAGACGCGCTTTGTCCAGTGATGGAGCGGTTAATAACAGATGAAACATGGCCTCCTCTCGGTGCGCAGCGACGGGTCGACAACATTCGCGTCGGCCATACTGAAACATAAAAGAAGCGCGGCTCTTGCCGCCCTTATAGACACACACCCCGTTGTTACGTAATTTAACGCTGCATCGATTTGATGCGCCTTAGTGGTATTAAATCTGCAAACACACTGCTGTAATGGATGGACCGGCTGCTGAGTATGCTGTCCCATTTAATGCTTTATTACCTTTTTTATTCACTTCTACATTATTTTATACAGTTGTACACAGAATGCACACTGATAAATGAGTATTAGTAGTATTATTACCTTTGGAAACTTTTCGGCATTTCATTAGGTTTGAAATAAAAGTCAGTGTTTACAAGGGTGAATCCATTTGTGGTTACTGTCCTCCTGTAGCCAGCCGTTGGGCTTGGATGGGGTGTGTGTGTGTGACACTGGGCTATAAACTGGACATGTGGTGTGATTGCTTTACTAAAACATTACAATTTTGTTGTACTTTCCTCCATAGAGCTCCTATTGCAACTGTCGATTAAGGAGTGTGTATCATTTTTTTTCACATTTTATGAGTCTGTCCTTGTTGCATTAATTAAGCTTCTTGCTATCCATCTCATATAAGAACGACAAAATCACCTTATACTATCATGCAGTCCAGTACATCACAAACTTCTCTAAATGTCACCTTTGATTGAGAATATATTGTAATTTGACATCATATTCAAATAGCACCATGTTGTGATAAAGTATAGTTAACAGTCAGCTGTGAATCATTGGAACGTAAATGTAAACTTGTGCCTTCAGTCCCAACAACATCATGAAATTTGTTGAGATTAAATATTTGAGATAAACAGCATAAAACACAAATAAAGGTCCGTTATGTCAATATCAACTTTAATTGTGGACAATACATTTCATAAATAACAGTTCATTATTGCTTTTTCTAATCTATATTTGACAATAGAGGCTTGGTCATTGTGGGTTACATAGTGCTTGCAGACAGTGCAGGAGACAGCATTTTCATAGTTTTCAACTGCTAAATCAAAAGTAACTTCAACAGAATACAGTGGATCTATTCAATGTCCAGCCAAGACAATTGAACAGTTTCGAAACAAACACCATGAATATCATCCACATAATCGGTAAAGTGGACCCATAGTGGAATCTTATGTTTTACTACGACACAAACAGGATGCCTTTATACATAAAATATTTCAAATTCATTACAACATATTCACAGGTCGACACTTCTATCAAAGATTTAACAAAGAAAAAATATTCACAATGACAGAAAAAAGTGACAAGGACCATTTAAACGCACGTAACTGGGACACTAGTTTGGTTTTGGTGAGCCGCCAATGAAGCATTTCAGGATTCATACAGGCACAAACCTGTACAGTTAGTGACCGCAACGTGAATTAACCGATGAGGGACAAGCCAGACATCACGCAGTACAGTGAAAGCTTCATAACATAATATTCTGGATATAGTAGATTTGCTATGATATCTAATAAATAAAGGCGAGAAAAATTTGTTTATATACTAAGGCCTGAGTTCTGGAACTTCAAAACACAACACACGGAGAATTGCTCATGCATGTGCTTAGTTTAAAATTCAAGTGCAAGCAACACAGCAGTAGGAAGAAAGTTATAGTTGTCTTAAGGTGTGTGTGTGTGTGTGTGTGGTGTGTGCTGTTTGTGTTGTTGTGAGATTAGGAATGACTGCCTATTTCTTAAGGAGACAGAATTTCACAGTGTAAACAAGCAGGGGAGGGGGGTAAACTCAATACTTCTCGAAGCAAATACTGTATAAGACATTTACATCAGTGTACAAGGCCAAATGTTTGGAGCTGGAGTTTCCTGTAAGCTGCTGTTACCCACATCCATCCTAAAACCCCACTCAGTCCATTTTCCTTCCTCCTTCTGGATGCTTCTCATTGATCACATTTTAAACCAATACCATCCCCGCTGTAGCATACAGGGTAAGGGGCTGAACTCTCTGTAGGTCAGAGTTCAACCCCTTTCACCAGAGCCGTCTCCAGGGTGATGGTGAACTCATGGAGTGTCTGTAGGATGCGGGAGAGAGAGTGGACAGCAGCAGGGTCCCGCAGCAGCGCTCCCTCCTCATAAGTTCGGGCTGTTAGCGGACATTCTGCCAGCAGGGGAAGCCACTGAGACAGGAGGCGATCCCTGCCAAGATGAACAAGTATTCAAATAGTGGTCGATAACGTTCCCATGAACAGATTAGGGGAACAATAATTCATTTGGATGCCTGTCTAGCCATGCAAAACATCTACACGCATGAGTTATTTGACAGCATATTTACTGAAACGCCATCATTGTGCCTGTTGATATACATACGGGTCAAATATGCCAGCTGTGAAGAATAGATACAAAACAGCCTCCTGACTATATTTGTGCAGTTACAGGAAAAACTGCAACAAACCTTTTACTTTACTTTACTTCATGAGCAGGGCTTGTTTAGTGCACAGGGAGATTTTCTCTATCCAAACATTAGAAGATGTAGGCTGACTGGTTACTGACAAATAACTACTGTAAATGCAAATGGGTCAGCCTGTGACAACCTGGAGGGCCAATCACATCGTCAGGGCCTCAGGAAGGAAACGGAGCCACCGCTGCATTATACAGTATAATGATCAGGATGCTTTCAAACTATCAAGCCGTATCCTTGTCTTTGCTTTTAAAACCGGTCACACTACAAAGGCTTTTTGTGCTGGTTCCTTCCCTTAGTTCTGCCAAATGATCGGTACTGAACTCTCACCTGATTCCGAGGCACACGAGCAGCTGGAACTTTCCCTCTTTGCCGATGTTTCGCGGTGAGGCATTGATGGCGTTGACGTAGTGGCACAGAGAGTCACAAGATGGGCCCTTTGGTCCAGTTAATCCATGTAGGTCACCCATCTGATCAGCCGAGTCCATGGACGTGACGATCTTCTCTAGGAGAGAGTTGGTGACATTAGCAGCTGTTAGTCTGTACTTCAAGAAACAAGAGCAGTTTGTAGTTCAAAATAAATAGACATACAGACAGTCTCGTCACATACAGACAGCTGTATGTGATAAGATGAGTGAAATTCATATTGACTGCCACTAGGGGGAGACGGGGAAAAAGAATTAACATCAAGGGGTAACATCGCTTAACGTCCACTGGATTCACCCTTAAATACTTACCCACAAAGTCCCAAACAAACACGTTCCTCTGGAAGAGACGACCGGATCTGAGGCCGTGCAGGAGGAAGTTCTCCAAAGAAAGCACCAGGCCCCCCTCTCCGCATAACAACACAGTCAAGTTTCCCCTCTGGCAGAAGAGAAAAAGGGATCAGTTCAAGAGGACACTTAGCAAAAGGCTCATCTTTCAACTTCAGCAAGCATCTCTCAGAGGACTCATAGACCTCACTGCAGGTTTGGCAAATCTGTTGCGTTGTTTATTTTCTGGATTGCTTCTCCCCAATCCCTCAGTATGAAGAAATAAAATTCACTGTTTCCAAGCTCCTACATTAAAGTGCCTGTGCAGTGCGATCGTCCTGAGGGGTGAGTAGTCAAGTACCTGCTATAAAAACACAATTACAATGAACTAGAGGCCCATTACAGTTAATCTATAGTGATCCATCAAGTCTCTCTGGTGCTTTTAACACGCTGTTGGGTGGAGAGAGAGGTGAGCCTGACACAGAAACAACACCAATGAGATGCAGGCTGCAGAAAGTGGGGTAATGAAGCATGCTGGATTCAAACAACTGAGACAAAGCGATGCTCCTGTGATTCGCAATGAATTTGCTCTCCTTATTTTAGCTCGGTTGCGTAATGATAACGAGCTATCGGATAGCTCGATCATAATTATTACATCTCATTGTCATTCCACCTATGAGGTACCACGTGCAATTATTACAGTTGTGCTCTCTGCTGAACAGGCATTAAAAGTTTTGGGGCTTAAATGAAGCGAAGGTGGATCCAGGGGACACGTTTACCAGTTCAGTCACATACCTCTGGTTCCGGCTTGTGAAAATGTTTAACAAGGTTATTTGCTGCATCCCTCATGTCCTCTTGTACTTCAGCAGAGAGCATTCCTGAGAGGACAAATGGAGACAGAGCGAAACGTTAAAGATAGAAACATCAGAATGAATGATGACAAAGAAGTGAGTGAGGGGAACGTGACCGCTGATACTGCAGGAGAGTCTGTCATTGTACAAGGCCGGCAAGTAGGTCAGCTTTTGTCCAAAAGAATGGCTTCTTTGTTTGTTCTTACTGCTGCGGACGCCAAATGATCCCAGCACTGCCCGGACACTCTGAGATGGAGAGGCCAGCTCCGGAGGTGTCCCCGTCCACCGTCCTCCATCCTCTTCACCGCCGGGAGACACCAGCTGACCTATGAGGACTCTCTCTAAGCTGCCGTCACCCACACCCTTCCCCAGCCAGCGACCACAGGGGAACCTGACGAGTAAGGACACCCAGAATATAATATCACACAAAATCTGGGTAGTGTGCAGAGTTGATCTAATAACAATCGCACTCTTTACTCATCTGTGATCTTATTTTATGGTTTTAGATCAATTTTCTACCCGCCAGGCAGCAACTGAATTAACTCACACTAAACTGTTCAATCAAATTATGGAGACTTGCTTGAAACATGCAATCCATCATTTTGTCACTTTATTATATGTTTTAAATTACCGTGTATGCACATTATCACAGTCAGAGCTAAGCTCAACCATTTGCCCGTTAGTCCGAGACCAATGATGGAGGAAGAATCTTACCTGTAGGTGTGTCCCGTGATCTCATTGTAGACCACGACAGAGTCGATCAAACACTTAGCCAGTAAGCCAGAGTTCTCCTGTCCCAGCTGCAGGGTGCTCAGTCTGCCCAGGTTCTTGCACTGAAAAACCAGAACACAAACACAAAGTGAGAGGAGTGCCGAGTGTCTCTGTGGGAGGTGGGAAGCTGCAACTCTTCGGTGTGTGTTGACTATACTGTGAAGACACAAATATACAAACCTGGAAAAAAATCTCTTGTGTATTCTTCGGGATCTGTCGAACCCCCGAATCACCAAGTTCTCCAGACACACACACCCACGGGTTGACAGTGGCCATTGCAATGCTAAGCTTCTTCATGGGTATTATAACAACACGGTATGGAATACCTGGACACAAATAAGAGACCGTGAGTAAATATTTGTCACGTGTCAAATGTTAATATCGGTCATTTCTTCGTGCTGCTATAAAAATAAGTTAAATCTGTTTAGGCCATAAAAATGGAAAGTCTCAAGGACTTACTGATGGAGGTGAAGACGCGCGTGAAGCAGAGGTAGTCCACAGTGTTGAGAGACAGCAGGTGGAACAAAAACTGTTCCCTTTCTTCATCACACAGCAGGAACGCGTGGGGCTTATACAGCTGTCTGTCAAGGCACACCAAGAAAAACTGAATGGGACTGTCACTCTATATCGACCAATAAATGACGTGCATTTTTTAAAAGGTTTTGTCATAGGTTAGTGTTTGGGCAGTGATTCTTACCTAAGGAGCTCCTGGTTTGTAAGCAGCTCTTTAAGGTGCTGTGACAGCATTTTTTTCTCCAGGGCCAGATGAATCCAGGCCCGGGCCTGACCCACCTCAGTCAGACCCTCGGTCATGGTCTGGATAAACCTGGAGGAGCAATGGACGTGAGTCAGTCAGCGGGGTAAACATCATGCATTATAAAATCTATGAAAAGAGTGTGTGTGCTCTCGTTACCTCATGTCCTGCGTTAAGGATCCTTTTAGAAGCGTCAGTCCATCATCGAATGTCCTCTGGTTTGACCCGTTGCACGCTAAACGCAAATGTTTAACACAAATGATGACTTGAGTATTAATGATTTGTACATGAATAAACTAAAAGTCAGGTTGTGCTCTGACCTGGAGACTCAGCTGGTGCCTCCGTCTTCTCCCGGGCAGCCTGGTAGTGGAGCAGGTGGGACCAAAGAGCAGACTTTCCCTGTTACCAATAAAAAGTAAAAAAAATAAAAGGTCAACACACTTGCCCATGTTCAAAGTGTTCATTTGGATTCCTCTGTGAGTTTATCTGTGCTATGGAGAGGTCTGAGCGTGCGTGTGCGTGCGTGTGTGTGTGCGTGTGTGAGTGTGTGTGTGTGTGTGCCTGACCTGTTTCAGCTGCAGACCATGGCCCCAGGTTCTCTCCAAGAGGTCACACAGACCGTGAATAAGTGTGTTCTCCTGCAGCCCCGTGATGTTGGCCTCTCCCTGACCCAGTTCCACGCTCTCCTTCCCCATCCTCTCCATCAACATTCGTTTAGTCTACAGAGGCAGACGACATTTTATTACCTTAACCTTGAACGGTAAACAAATCAGTTTTAAAGTGACAGGCAGAGACGAGGAAAAACTCTGACCTTCAGGCGGCACTCACTCAGCAGACCGTCGACAAACTCTCGGTGGGTTTGAGCGACGGCTACGGGTGATGGGTCGAGCAGCTTAGACTGACGTAGGTACTTCCTCACAAATGTGTGCTTCTATTACATAAAAAAAGAAAATAAATCAGCCATCATTCATGAGCCCAACAAAGGCTCTTGTGTGTGTGTGTGTGTGTGTGTGTGTGTGTGTGTGTGTGTGTGTGTGTGTGTGTGTGTGTGTGTGTGTGACCATACACTATGCATGTACCTGTCTTTGCTCACTGTCCACTCCTGTATGATCAGTGATTGTTGATCTCTTGGGCTCGGACCTGCGGGACACTGTGACTCGGCTTGACCACCTGTTTGCCCGGATGACATCATACTTAATTAGAATAAAATTCCCCAATCCAAATGTGCTTGTGTGTCTGTGTTTGAATGTGATTTGCCTGCAGAATGAGACAAAGGTCGTTACGGGTGCTCTTATTTTGTATATTTAAAAGCAGGAAATCTAGGCTCACTTGGCATTTTGGCCCTGCGCAAGAACATCGGCCTGCAGCTTGGGAAAGGAGCCCTGCTGGTGCCGACCCTGGCCGATTCTCATGTCCAATAGGTGGGGGTGTATGGCTGTGTGGTCTGCCTTTATCAGTCGGCGCTCAATAGCCTGGGCTGCAGAGACAAACGTGGTTTAGACAGAGCCATCGACCGTAATGCTGACAATACAGAATGCTGACAGGACTCATTTCCTGTCCAAACAGAGCTTGTATGCAACATTTAATGTGATCTCTTACAGAAACATCTTGTATTAGAGATATTACGAATAACTGAACAAAACAGAATATTACGAACATTTGGTTTAAAACATAGTGATATAAAGTCACAAGGAAGGAAAAAAAGACAAAGTAACATCTAACATCGCTCATTTTGCAGTTCTTAGTACAACTAGAAACTGGAATCAAATAATTAGTTTAAATTCATTGTGTTTAATCAAACATGCAGCAATCTGTATGGTGTATTCTATCCTTGTGTTTGTGAGGTCCTTCCCAGCACCTGATTCAAAGAGCATGGTGCACTTCCTGTAAGGACCGTTTCTGGAATCCTCCTCGTCTGTGTCATACAGTCGATCCCTCTCCATGCGGCTGTCGAACAGCTGCTGCAGCGGCTCCCTGTTGGCCCAACGGGATATCACCTTCCCGTCCACAAAAGATGAAAACATGCTGGTCTCGAGGAACTGGGACAAGAAGTTCAGATGCGTCGCAGGCTGAACTGAGAGGAAGGAACCCTGCAACATTCAGATCACACACGTCAAATATATTCACATTCCGATCGATAATATTTGACCAAGCTATTCAACGGAGTGAGCCATTTGTCTCTGGGATCTGTTTCAGTACCTTGTCAAAGCTGAACATCCCCTCGCGGTTGCTCAACCAAGAGTCCAAATCGACAGCGCTGTGAATGACAAAGTCCTCGTACCTGCCAAACATGGCAGAAAAACGGCCAGCAAACACCTCCCTCAGCTGAATGTTCAACTTTGCAGCTTTCAGCTCTTCCTCCTCTTCCTCAAACACGTGATCCAGTGTTTTCCCAGCGTCGGACATTTTTCCTCCTCCGCACCTCTGCGCCAGTGCCTGCAGCCTCTCCAACACGGCCAGCTCCTCGCCGCCAAGGTTCCCGTTCCTTCTGTCCTCCATGAGGTCCTCCAAGACCAGACTGCTCAGACGAGAGGAGGCGGTGGCCGGCTTTGTGATCGTGCCCCCCTGCGTAGGGAGCCCAAAACGCAGCAGCACCTCGCTCAGCTCCTGGATCAGCTCCGTCTGGTCTGGAAACAAAGGAAGGTCCTCGGGGGCTTCGACGCAGTGGTTGTCGATGTCAACAAAACACAGGTTGGTCTGTATAAGACAATCGGAAAAGCTACAATGAAAACCAAACGTTTAATGGGCTCATTACACACACACGCTGTTACCCATCTCATAGAGCAGAGAACGCCTGGAAACATGCAATTAAGATCAGAGTGGGTGATCTACATTGCATAATGAATTCTTGCGAGGGATTATCAAATGATTACTGTTATCACTTCAGCGGGGAAATAATAAGTGGAACACGCAGAGCTAGATAGGAAAGATTTTTCTCATCGGTAAACAAATAGTGTGTAGAAGTTGTGCTCGTGCACCTGCTGACTGAGCAATGAATAACACAACTTTTACAGCAGAAGATAGAGCCTGGATGAAAACAGCTTCTGTAAGCAGCAATGGAGCACACAGTCAGCAGCAACAAGACCTTCCACAGTGACCTCGGGCATCCGCTCACTGCCTCCAGGGAGGTTAGGAGATGTACTTGTATAATGGAGCGTCCAACTCCCCGCCCCTCTTAGTTAATGTATTTCCATAATCTAACACCCAAACAAGAACACGAGGAGAAGTGTACAAGTCATGAAATAAGCCAATACATGTAATTTAGTTAATTATTCATTAGGACTGATTTTCTCCAGCTCTCATACTTAATTATTTCCTTTCATCATTGGAGCTTTTTCCTCCACTGACTCCGTTCTGGGGCAAAGCCGCATCAAAGAGACTTCGTGGGGATGCTCAAGCAGCATAAAGTGATTTCAGATGCAGGAATTGGCTCAGAGGAGAAGTGCTGCTCGAGCCTGCCAGGCCCGAGGCAGAGGGCAAATTGTAATGCATGCATAAGAGAGAAGATATCCGGGAAGAGGGATGGCGGTTTTCTGTTTTCTGCTGTATGAAATTTCACCGTAATGGCTTTTAGATAAGGATAATTGGTACACGGCAAACAATATTACACAGGAAACTACGGGCGGATTACACCTATTCTTTACAGAACGCAATGCAGCGCAAGTTTTTGATGCCCTGTCTCCAAAATGAAAACACTGCCTATGGGGATTAATTAGCAGTGTGATTTGCTGTCAGTCCACTTGTTGTATGCTGTGTAGACATGGTGTAAGCCCTCTTTAGTGTTGTACCTCATGAGGAAGGTGGAGGGAGGATCTCTGAGCTCCGTCTCTCCTCTGGATGCCCATCAGGAACGGCACAGGGGCATCCAGGAGGTGATACAGCGGTGCAGACAGGATAGGCAGGTAGATGTGCTGCCACTGGAATGGGAATAGCAGGGTGGTGATGCCCTCTGCTACAGTCATCAGACGCTGGTAATCTGGGGAGATAATGGAAGATCAATGAGATGAAAAGTCAAACTGTAACCTCTTCAGTGGGAAAATGTCTTTTTTAGTGTGTGAGTTGAATTAAAGTCAGCATAATAGTGAGTGGACAGAACGGATACCTTGAGAGCACAGCAGGACCTGCGTCTCCAGGAGTACACAAGTAAGTAGTTGCACCATATTGTCCACACCGAGCAAGGAAAAGGCCTCCCCGAGCGGGTACTCCCCGAGAGGGAGTTCACCCGGGCCAGGTCTTTGGCACAATATAGGCCCCTTGACCCCATGGAACTTCAAGGACCTGCCAGGAGGAGGTAAGGGCACCTCGTACAGGATGTTGTGGACGTAGCTCTCGAGAGGAAGGGGCGGCGCCGTGTCTGATGTTACCGCCTGGTGAAGCTGAGAGAGGAACTGTCGAGCAGCTTGCAGGAAAGGGAGCGGCGTGAGGAGGCAGAGGGCTTTGGACACGTATAGAGTGTCCCGCGCTGGGTCAAAGGAGCCTGCGCATCCGAGGCAGGCCGACAGCCCAGCCAAGGAGTCAGCATCCGACTCGTCTAAGCTGCTTACGAGGGAGTCCATGCTGCAGGAGGAGGGCGAGGAGGCAGAGGAAGATGAGGAACAAGAGGGGGAGGAGGCAGATGACGACGAATGATGCTCTACGTGATGCATCTGGTAGAGCGTCTGCATGGCGGTGATGATCTGAGCACATGTCACCTCCTCGTAGAAGGTGTGGACAAAGCCATAGGAACGTGCACCGGTGTCGGTGGTAAGAGTGAAGGAATGGAACTGAGGTTTGAGTCTGTCTGCCTGTGTGCCGAAGGATAAGCCTCTTGGCATACAAAGCTGAAGAGAATGCAGACAAGAAAGACAAAGAGCAGGGGGAGAAGAAAATGAGAGTTTAGAATAATGTACAATAAATAATTCAATCTGAGAATATTCAAAAACGCCACAGGAGACTCAAACTCTCACCATGTTGACAGCATCTTTATTGAAGGGGATCCTGTCTGTGCTCTCAGGGTACTGTGCCAAAAGCTTTGACTTGAAGGACCTTCGAATGGGGCTCTGCTCAAAGCCCTCACCTAGGGAGAGAGAGAAAGAGAGAGAGAGAGACAGACAAGGAAAAAAGACGTTATAGCAACGGGATTCTAGAAAATGGAGACACAAAATGATGACTGTGTACTTTGATGTACAAAATCACACAATCTTGTCTGCCGTAAGCAAAAAAAACCCATAGCTGTTGTCAACAAGACAGAGGTGAGAAAGTGTTGGAATCATTCTACAGCGAGAGGGGAAGACCCTGCCAAAGGTCACGTAACGCCACACATTGTCATAGCGACAGACTGCAGCAGCCAGTACAACATCCCTGCCACCCTGTAACCAAGAAGTACTCATTTTCCATACATCAGCAGATGGGAGGATGCAAGTGTGAGTGGTGGATGCTGAAAGTGTGTATCCATGATTTAGTGAGTGTGTGATTTCCGCCTCTTTTTGAGGGAATGCCCGTACGCCGGAATCTTCAGAGCATTTGTCATATCATTTATCCATCATGCCCGAGAAGAGACAAATGGCAACAGCCTCCTCTTGTTGGCCAGGTCTGATGATCCTCATCAGCCCTCGGGGAGACGCAGCGCACCTGTTTCCACAGTGACGCACCGGAGTCTCAGAGAGGAAAAGTATGCCGTAAGCATAGTGAGACGAATTCACAGGATTTAGACTGAGTAAGGCTGGAAGAATAGAGAGAAAAGCTAATGCATCACCCTGACAAGAAGAGGAGACAATGTTCTTTGCTAAGGGTGCAAATTGGTGTTAGTGCTGAGCAAATCCAGACTCGGAGAAGGACACCTACGGCAGTTGCCACGGTAGCCATTTCCGCTGTGTTACTGTGGCCTTGGCGGTAGCCATCCAGACACTGCTCGTCAGCGGCTACGTCACTCTGAATTTCATCATCACATTCAAAGCGAAAGGGTTCGCACATTTCCCAAACCTCTTATCAAACACGTGTCTCTTTTTTCTCTCTCTCTCTCTGTGTTAACGGAGCAGATGAGAGCGGAGGAGGGGGGCGGTTTGTTATACTCTCCAAATGAAAGCTTAAATGGCGCTTTGGGTTAGGCAGTAATTACCGTCCTCTGCCTACCACATACACACACATTGGAAATCATACATCATCCAATTATTATCTGTAGTCTTGACAACGTAATCTGCTGCTGATGGTCCTTATCCCTGTCGATATGATGTATATTTATTGAACGCTGTTGGAGGCTGAAGTCACCCCCATCCTCCCATCAGTACATGGCGAGATAAGGACAGAGGTCCTACGTGGTCCGAATGGTCTGACTTATATTGTTTTTTATTCCTTTTTATTTCAAAACGAATAAATCACACCCCAGTGGATGAAGATAAATCAGACGTATAGTAAATGTCTTTCATCTAAGTGAGTCTTATGACAAGCTGGACTGTGAGTAATCGACCGCTCCAAGAAGAAATGATTTTGCTCGTCTGTTTACGAGCAGCACTTGCGACAAATAATCACAGTGAAGGATGTACACTTTGCTATCAGTTGGACATCATCCAACACATCTGAAACAGTGGGATGGTGCGATCTCAGCCCCCCACTGATGTCATTCCCCTGTGACAGTCATCGGGCTTGAAAGGGGGGCTGAAGCCTCAGTCGTTCAGCATTCCAACAGGGAACGTCATCGTGTGAAATTTGATTAGGCTGCAGAAAACACAGTGGTGTCCATTTAGAAGCCAACAAGAGCAGATTGTCTCGTGGCTGGCATTCATTAATTACACAAACACACAAATGGACAGAGACAACAGTTTGCGTATCTATACTAAGACAATAAAAACACACACACACAGACAGAGAGATCCCTTAGAGGCATCAGCCCCCTGCTGTGCTGCAGTGGCTATAAGATGACCTGTGGTTACATAAGCCGACTGGTGGAGCTCAGATTTAGACGCCACAAAGACCCAGCTATCAACATTCACACTGGTTGGTAACGACGCCAAATCATCTGCTGCGTTGCTCCCTTTAACGGCGAGTCCGACCTAATTTTGTTCTTTTTTTGTCTCAGGACATTCAATCCATTGTAGTGACCAAAAAGAAACCAGATGTTTAACCTCTAGATTTCCCCTGAGGAACCGCTCCACATACAGAACACTGACTGTTTGTTATGAAGACCAGGGAGGACACAGGGTGTGACTATTGTGTGAGCACCACAATTGAGGAGCGTGAAGGCTTTAGTATTCAGCACGCTCGCACGGCATTTCCCCCACAAAGCCCCAGGCAGACGTCAATAGAAGGACACGTTTGGACATCGCCGTGTGTGAATATTTCCACGGACACCTCTCCCAGACGCACTATCAACAACTCAGCATGGAGGAAAACAACAGCATCGGATGTGAGACAAAAACATATCAATCACAATAGCAAGGCAGCATCACTGTCATCTCCATGACAACACCACAGCATCCCACTTGCCGTCCTTTGGGAAAAACTGGTTGGGGTGATTTTGTTTGCTATGGTAAACTTGGGCGTCCAGGCCGAGAAGACCATGACCATTAACGCTGCTCCTGGTCTCTCACACACACACACAGGGTTTACATGGGGCCACACAGGATGCTGATCACAGCCTGTCTGCCCCATTAGTGAGCGGACATTGTTACCCCCTGTGATCCGCTCTGTTTTCTTCCTCGGTGTAGCAGTGGATGACTTGCAGAAACCAACCGAGCCTTGAATTTTCAGACTAAAACACACACTCGGATTATTTTCGACTGACATTCAATAAATCGACACTTGGTTCGCCTCAATTGAAAACACCTTTCACAGAGCTCCATGTCTTCACAAATATTCGCCAGTAAATTCTGCCAAATGACGCGCCGGCACATCCAGCTGTCATTAATTGGATCTTTATTGTTTCGACGCTGCCAGCTGTGCGCGGTTTGTCGTGAAAACATGAATCTAATGGGTGCCGTTCACCCTTTCACCGACACTTGACGACCTCCGTTGATTTATCCGTTTATTTTGTCGCCCGTGGAGTGGTGTGTTCAGAGATTTCGTCCGATCCTACCTGCTCCATCGTCGGGTTCCAGGCCTGTCTCCGTATCCACTCCGCACACGACAAAATAGTGGGCGAAGCGGCAAGACGCCGATCCCGTGGCCGCGGTGGAGCCGTTCATCGTCGGCGTCAGGTCGTCCGGTCGTCCGGTGAGCTGCGGTTACTGCTGCTCGGTGCTCTGGATGTTCATAGCTGATGCGACGGATCCGAAACGTTTGTCCACCGTCCTCCGCGTCCTCTTCCTGATCCTCGGCACGACTCGATCTGTGTACGCCTGCCTGCTGATCAGCGTTCGACTCCGATGCGCCGGATGATCCAATGATGGTCATCTGGGGGGAGGAGAGAGAGAGACAGAAAGGGAGAGAGAGAGAGACGGGGAAAGGAGGGAGGGGGGGGGTGCACTTGTTTTTAAATATCATAGGTTTTACAATTCAGTATCTGGGTAGAAATTAAAGCAATACAGATGTTACAATTGCAACCAAACACAATATATACAGTAGACAGATAGATAATATACAGTATCTAGTACATTTATTATCTATTACAATAAAGTCTTTTATTACATCAATAATTTGAACTATAATAATTTATCTTGACAAACACTTCTCTCTCTGTGGCTGGGTGTTTGGGGAGGATAACACACAGAGCTCTGGACTGAAGTCCTTAACAGTCTGCTGTTGTGGAGCACTTTGAGATACAGTAGATAGATAAGATAGATAGATAGATAGATAGATAGATAGATAGATACTTTATTAATCCTGAAGGAAATTCAAGTCAGGCTATATATAAGGCTATACAAATAAACTTGACTGTACAGTTCATATTGCTTTTTACTCGTCTACATTTTTCAACTTAACATACTGGTCCTATTCTTTATTTGTTTGATCAGGCAGAATGATAAATATTGTAATATAATAAATTGTGGTGTTGAGTTACGTGCAATTTAAGCCACAGGAGTAAATCGGAGACAGTCAAAGAGGAATGTTATTTGGTATATCTTGATTCAGGAAGCAAATACCGAGTGAAAATCAGATAAGGAAAATTATTTGTATCGTGACTCCGACCTTCCAAACTTAACAAAGTTGGCTCAAATTTGTCACCACCAATGTTACCTTTAGATGTTTTATGCACTTCCACCCTTAATATAAGTCATAGCTGCGTCCCCCAGAGCAGACCTCCACTCTGTTTACTTGTCCTCTGACCATGTGAGCTGTGAAGCCTTACTGTATTTCTGGGAAAGGGCCAATTAATAATCTGCTGAAAGCTTTTTGGAGCTTCCTCCCCCGGAGGGCTGCAGTTAAACGTATCTGGAGACAAAGCGGAGGATAAATGGATAACGATGTTGACGTTCACTCAGGTCATTTATTGAACCATTCAAGCAAATATTAACAGACATTTTCCATCTCATTTTTTCCTAAATTTATTAAATAAATAAAATTATCTAGGTCATAAGTAAATTGGCATCTTTGCTATATCTGTTACAGTAAACCATATGCCTGAGATATAGAAAAAGTCAAGCATCAAAACTGTGCAGCATTTCTGTATGTCACAAAAACCCTAAATTAAAAAGAAGAGAAGTCAGGAAAAAAAATCATCGCATTGTGCATGCAGAACAGAGGTATGAAGCCTCACACTCCACTACACACAGTAAATACAGTTGAACGGTCAGTGTCCACAACTCCAGGCCTCCGCAACGTGGTTCAAACACTCACAAAATCCATAATTCACATGTGGTATTCAGTTATGCTGTGCAACACACACTGCACGCACTAGAAATCTTCACATATGGTATCTGTGTTTACTGTTATTACAACAGACATGTTTGTTCAGTTATTTGACATCTGTCTCATGTTTGGGCCGATTACAAGACAGGCCAGCAGCCCAGACATCCTTCCTCAGGAACTTCCTCCAGCTCTTCCCTGGAGGACTTTGAAGGCAGGTGTGAGACCTGGAGTTTTGGTTTACTTCATTGACAGGCTGACATTAAGTTTCTTGTCAAAGGCAATGGTGCATTTGTTTGATTTTTTTTGGCTTCTAATTCAAAAATAGAACAAATGTGCATCCAAAATGTCAATATATTATTCCAAGATTTTGGCATTTCTGAACCAAAGGGGCCTTTTTGGACTAGGGCAGAATTAAATTCTTTGAAGTCTCAAGATATGCCGAGTTGTGGCATAAGAAAGCTCTTCTCTCCGGCTAAGCCAAGCCAACCATCCTAGAAGTTCACCAAACTCTCAAATACTACCACTTTCTACATATTTTATTGTAAGAGTTATAGTTCCGGTTATGTAGCCTGAACTTACAACTATACTGTCATAATCCTGCAAAACGAGTAGAACATTTCAGTCACACATGATAGCAACTAACCAATCACTTCCTCTGAACTTTTGCCATGGTTGGAAAAGAAGAATCACGCTAAGGTCTTTCTACTACAGATTTGGCAGTGGGGTTGGGTTGACAAATTCCATCAGGAACATGATGTCATCTGAGAAATTAGGTGAAGGTCTTATAAGAAAGTGCACTGTGGACGAAAACATTCTGTTGAACAACCATGAAAAACCCTGAAGCAAGAAAAAGAATGGTCAGCATTTACACCCAGTACTGAATGGCTCCTTCCTGCTTCTACCTTTCTCACTACTGCCCATCAATTATAGTTTAAGAAGCTGGGAACAAGCAAAAGAGGCTGGTGAGATGGAATCAATGGTTAAAAGATGAATGATAAGTGGATCCAGAGATGGATGGAACAGGATGTTAGAAGCCAAGTGCAGGCTAAGGATCAACATGAGGCTACACAGCCTGCACCCGATAGATGACAACAGATCTGCAGTTTAAACGGAAGAATGTTAGCTTCATGGCTTTGGCAAATTTGTGGAAAGGAAGGCTGGGCATTTATGGAGTGCAACAACAACCCGGCCTATGTCAGGATGCGGGCCACCTGGGTCTGAATCTCCCCATCGGGGTGAGAAAGCAGCTGGATCAATCTGCTCTGGAGTTGGGAAGACTCGTCCAACAGGACCCGGAAAAGGCAATCCTGTTTTCGCCTCAGTTCATGAGCCACCTGACTAGACGGCCTCCAGGACTTAAGGTTCCCAGCAAAAGTGAGCAGTCGCAAAAGCACCTGAGTGGCCGTCCGTACATCAAACAGCAATATGACAGAAGCTGGTGCCTAGGACAGAAAACACACACAAACAAGTTTAAATGGGGAACCACAATGCCCATACAACATTTAAATAAATTAAAGAGTTACAGTCCAGGTGCCTTTAAATATACAGTAAAAATACAGTAAATTCTGTCAATTGCAGTTCTACTGTTAAGCAAAAACTACAAAGTAATGACATTCAGAGCCTTAGTTGCTAACTGGATGTATATTATATAGAGGCAACAGTTTAGTCATACCTGAGCTTGAACAATGTCATCAATCAAGTCTGGATTAGATGATAAATTTACAAGGACTTTCAAAGCTTGAACCTGAAATAAAAACAGATTTCAAGAGCTTTATATATGGTCCAATTGTCAGGTGTCACATTACAGCGTTGAGATATTACAAATTGTAACGTCAGTGGTAGCATTCAACCATTTATCTTAAGAGAGAAAAATCGTCTGGAATATAATTCAAGGCTAAACCAACCTGTAGTGCTTCATTGCTCACAATGAGCAGCGAGAGTAAAAGTGTGATGGATCCCTTCAGCAAATGTTGATGTTTGTCTGTGACTGAAATGTTCGTCAGCAACCTGAGAGCACTGAGCTGAAGGTCAGAATTCACTGGCGACATCTCAATCAGCTCCAGCACTTGTGGTATATAAACCTGGGAGGGAAAGGTGATTCTATTTTAAGAAAACCATTCTTGTAGAAAAATTTCACACGAGCCAGCCGTGAATATGAAACCTAAAATTTAAAGCAAAAGAATGCTACACATATTCAGGAACCAACTCTGTGCCGTGAACTGTGCAGGCTCTGTGATGACACACCGTACCTTTATCTGTTCCTGGTTTTGGATGTTCATACACAGATTATTCAAAGCATTCAGAGTCTGCACTCTAACTTCTGCCGCAGGGTCTGAAAGGAACCCGGCTATGATACGGATCCCCTCAAATTCCCGTATCAGATTCTAAAGAATCCATGAAAAAGAGAACATATGATTCAGCACATAGCAAGAAATGTAACTTCACAAGTTTGTCAGGGACTGAGGGACATAAAAGTACAGCTAAGTAACTTTATGTTAGCAGCTGTACATTGTTGGCAGGTAAGAAGATGTGGAAGATAAAAGTATATGTACCTGATTGACAGTAAAAGCAGCAGTGTTTCCTAAAGTAAGGAGGATCTGACACCTTTCAGCTGGATCATTACTGGCCTGGAGACACGACAGCAACATTTTCAAGTGGTGTGGCTCCAAGTTTCCAGATGAGCTGTCACCTTTGGAGCAAAACCATTTAGATATATAGCACAAATATTCACTGTGTGTCTGTAAAACAGGACACATACATTGTGTATTTGTAAAAATATGTTTACACATTTCTATGATTACCATTCCTAGGGGTGGGAGATGAAGAATCAATACATTTAGCTTGTTATGGAGCTAAATATGAAGCCCCCACACAGATTCAGTTGATGGACTACATGTAGCTAGGAGCTTCTAGTTCTTAGGTGGGTTTAAGGATCCAAATAGATGCATCTAAACGTTGACATGATGAGAGGATGTTGAACATATCATCTGGTATTCTATTTATTAAAAGATGTACAAAGAACATTATGATCTTATATGTAAACTTGTGTTACATGTTAGTTTGCTGCTCATCAGCTTCAGTTTGCTTCAGATTCTTAAGTGTAGTTTCATATTTTGCATTCTAAACCAACGCTCCTTGTTCATTGTAGTCGACTCGAAGAACGGGTTAGATGAACTTTAATTAAAGTAATTGTACATCTTTGAGCCCAGCTTTGTTCCTTACCTGATGCAACTGTGCCCCTTTGTGTGCTACAGACCACGTCCAGTCCGGACACTTTGGCCAGCAGGCTCCCCGGCTGCAGGCTTCCTTCACAGGACTGACTGCGCCTCACAGCAACGCTTTCACTTTTCTTGTTCTTTTTGGCGTTTCCACCGCTCACAAGTTTGTAAATCCCGTAGGAGGCTCCAGCTCCGGCGACGATTCCAAGCAGCGCCTTCATGCTGCCGAGCCTGGGAGTGAGGCTACTGTCGCCCATGCTGGTGCTGCTGCAAGCTAGCTAACCCCAAGTTTAGTCACAAACAACACGGGTCCCTCGTTAAGGTGCCTGGCTCATGAGTTAGATGGCACTAACAAAATCTTATCGAAACCACAAAATTACAGTCATTCTGACGCCGTCAATATCCAGTAAACTCCAGTTGGCTGACACGCCACAGTTGTCAACAATATACCGTCCTGTTGTTCCGGAAACCTCACCGGGGCCGACCAAAACTTTCCCAGAGTTACCGGCACGGCTAGATTAAGTTATAAAATTTCAGCTAAAAATGCATTAGCATTCCACCCAGTTATCCTCAAAAAGCACAAAGTTAACCAGAGTCTGAACTAAATAACCATGCCAGTTTCTGTTGCGGATTATATAATGCTGTAATCACTCCTGTAATGTTTTAGTTGTCCAACAGAGTTTAGAGTATTTGGGTCTCTGATAGTAACCAGGCAACCATGAATGATCAAATGAATGTGTAGAAACTAGGTTAAACACAAAAGACAGCGACACAAAAGGAAACCTTGAAAAGAACTGATTAAGTTCAAACAGATCAAAGATACAGTTGTATCAATGTGTGGTCTAGATCGGTCGAACAGAACGTCATTTTTAAGACTTTAACCCACTAATATGTCAGACGATAGGCTTAATGACGCAAGCAGTGACGCAAAGTCATGTCCTACCGACTCCGAAACGCCTCGGGACAACTTTCCAGAGACACTCATCATGTGGACGTAGTAGAGTAAAAGTTTGTTTCAAGGACTTCCATAAAGGGTCAGCAGGGGGCGCTCTTTCTGCAGTTTTCTTCTTGTTTGTGAGTGAGACAAGTTCCAGAGAATTACTGTATGTCCCCTTTTTTGTATTAAAAACTACCTGAAAATTATTAGCAGCACCATTCAAGAACAGTATGCATTTTAGATATTAGCTATTTCAAGAACCAAATGAAAGAACAAGAAAACTGTTCCGGAATTAATTTGTCTAGTGCTATAAATTAAGTTTTGGCATGTCATTCTCAGTTAATGCTTGACAAAAATTAAACATTCTCTTGTAGCTGCCAGTTTCAGAAGCCATAATAGGAGAATGTGTGCTTCAGGTAGGCATGCAGCAGCACAGTTAAGACCAGTACGTGACGATTTGATTCAAAGTTTCCATTGGATTTTTCAGACGGAGGCCAAGATGTATAGCAGAAGGCAGTGAGTGGCTCTATACAGGGACTGACACCTGACCTCAAGGTCAAAATGAATCATGTGAACACTGATTGAATGTGTGCTGTCCCTGACAACATGGAAATTAACCCTAGACTGAGTCAACCACCATAACCATTCATATAGAGTTTGTTTTTAAATATAGTGAAAAGATTACAAATGTATCAAGACACATAAAGAGAATTTCAAGGGAAATTACATGCCATAAATAAAGAAAGAGTTACTACAAATCAGTTTTATTCTCTGAATGAAATATGAGAATCGTTTGCCTTTTCTGATGTATACTGTAATTGGTTATTAATGTGAAAAGGTCAATTAAATGGACTAATCCAAAACTATTTGCTGTAGAGGGGTCTCAATTACTATACCAGAGTTAAAAGGGTTAAAGACCATTTTAGTTGACTAGTTAAACAAAAATAATTTCTCGGATATTAAAGTCTGAAGAAAGGCAGTGCCCAGATGTAGTTTAATCACATCCTCCAAAAATGAAAAACACCAAACTTGTGTCAGAACAAAATCACTCAATGATGAGATGCAATCTAAAATATGACCATTTATTGTTCAGAAGATCAGAAACCCATTTATCTCCTCTTAGTGACATGAGGGAAATATTTTGCTCCGTCCGTAGCTCTCTCGATATCATAGCATGATGTCCTGGGTTACCTATTCACGTTATATGGATGCTTTTGTAGGTGAACCCAAGGGGTGTAGCAAAACAAATCTACTTGCGGTCCCCCCACCACCTTTGCCAAGGGCCTTGTGTATGTTGGTTAGAAAATGAGTCATGGCCTTTTCTGGGACCGCTTACGTCACCAGCTGCAACCCTTTGATGAATTATGCTCTTGGAGTCTGGACCAGGGTCTTGGTGGTCATAAATGCTGCTCCCAGTGGAGATGACAGGATCCGGGACGAGGAGGTTCTCATTTGGCATTTGATACTTGGCGCCCCGTATACTTGGCTGAATGACTGTATTCATAGGTTGGCGCCAAACTTTGTGCCTCCTCCGCTCATCCTCCGCAGAGTTAAACCAATAGACAGCAGGATGCTCTTCTTTAACATCTCCAGCGCTCAAGGCGAACTCCTTTTCCATAGTTTGCTGTGCCGTTTGGAAATGGCGACTTGGGGCAGGTCCTGGAATTAGGAAGGAGCTCTTTGTAACTTCTATAAACCGTTTCAAGTCCCCAATGGTGAGGAAGTCCAGTCCCTCGGCTGTGTTTTGGGTATGCTGCCTCAATAACAGTCCAAACGGGTGTTGATATTCAGAATTGGTACGCTCAGGTTTTAGCACAACGGGTACGGAGGGAACCACTAAAATCTGTTTTGGCTCATGCCTTGAGTCATGTATGCTTGGTATCAGCTTCTCTCCAGCAGGATTACCCTCTTCATCACCATCATCATTATAGAGAAAAGGCTCTCTCTGAGAGGAAACTAAAGTCTGGTGCGTTATAGCTTGTGCCTGATGGCTTGGACTAACCCAGCCATGGTTTATGCCGGATGATGCTCCATAATAAAACTGGTCTGGACTGCTGAACTCATCATTGTTAAGAGGGAAGCCATGTGCAATATTGTTACCTAATGAGACAAACAGACATTAGCTTGTATTTATCCAGCTGCCTGTGGTGAGTGATGGTTAAATAAATAACAATCTAAGTTTGAAATTCTTACTTTTTTGTGAAGAAAAACAAACACAGCCCCACAACAACAAATTAGCAAGCCCAGAAACCCTGAAAAACAATACAGGTTAAGAGGAAAAGAACAATATAAGTCACTGATTAACAATATGACACATCTATTGACTCACCCAAACGGAGGAGGCATGGCTGGGAGATCAGCTACAGCAGCAGAGTGAAGGCGAACTAACCGGCGGAATGATAGCAACAAGCAGACAGCTCTGATTGTAGACAGCTGGTCCAACCTAATTACACGTGTGCAGGTGAAGGAATTCATCACTTATTTGTTGTGATGGCTTTAAGGCCAATAAAACCACTTTTAACAGGTCTGGATTGCCGTCGGTGAAAAGCTTTCCCACTGCATGTTTTTAATACATTGTGCTCTGTCAGTTGAGGTCAAACTCAAGACACATAAAATGCAGAAAAACAAAACAGGAATTAACTGGCTCGTACGTCGTGCTGAGCAGAAATTTGACCCACGAATGAAAGTCTAACTTCTTTCTGGTCAAAACGTTGGAGATCTCAGTCACAGACTCCTTTTCACCTACAGAGCGTAACCTTTTGTTTTGTGTGTAATTCTAATCCTCACTTCAGTTGAGATACTTATCAGACTCGACTGATCTCAGACAGCGCCATGATGTTTAGATAATCTAAATATCCATTATGGGAAGTGTTGGATTAGATGCTGTAGACTGATTATTTTTGAAAGCTGTGACTCTGTCAAGTATGTTGCTGCGAGTGCAAACATACACTGTGGTTAAGACATGAGACCCAAGTAATTCCTGACAGTCATTATTGCTTACCCAGTGTGTTTACACCCACTGCGGTGACTCATTCTGTCCCATGCACGTTCACTATTTCACTTAGAGCCTCAACTCTAAAAGTCCAAACCCTCCAACTTTGTGATCATAGTGCCACGTTCCACCCAGTCTAAATGAAATGAGAAAGCAGCCACTACACTTATTGTGAATTCTTTGAAATTTTAAATAAGGCTTGAGCAAAAAATACAACTTAGCTGCTATGGAAAGTTTGGGAGAGCTTTGAACACTGCTTTTTATGTTCCTTGGCAAAAAGTAAGGGGCGGGAAAGAGGGGAAAAGACACCCTTAAAGTATTAAGGTGAATATTAGGTTTGGAACATTTTCACATCCTTGTGAGTGTGTTTGTGTGTGTGTGTGTGTGTGTGTGTGTGCCTGTTTAGGTTTATGGTCAATTGTAGAAGTAGGACCGAGGTGATCTTGAAACGAGCAGCAGAGATTATGGTGGAATTTCTCCAACAGAGCTCTCATTAAACTTACAAAACATTGCATTTATCTGCTGTTCTACCAATCTCTCTCTCTTTATCTCTCTCTCTCACACACACACACTCTCTCTGCTCTCTAAACAGTTAGCTATGACATCATTAAAGATCGCATAAGACCTCAGTGTAAACATGCTCCCTGTCTCGCAGTGCAGTTGATTGTAGTCAGTTGCAGTTTATTCTGGTCTCAACAATCTATTACACTTGACCATGGTAAAGTCTGTGTTTAATGGCCCACTCATGTTACACGACTGCTGTGTACTTTTATGCATCTTTTTGTAACCGGAGAAGATTGAATGTCTTGTTTTTCATTTTTAATACCGTCATGTTAGCTCTTATAAATAGTAACAAGAAATGTTAATGTCTCTGCCTCTCTACTGTGTATCCATCAATACACTGAACATTACTGAACATGTTATTTTAGCCTCCTGTTTCTTGGAGCTCGAATTTGCTTGTGTGGAGTTTTGGCACTGTTTGTTCTGCTCTTTCTGTTCAGCACTTCTCTGAATAAATACAGCTCGAGCATGACTATGTTTGGAAAAAGACAGAGGGTCTGAACGGGCACACAATTCATAGGACCTGGCACCCCGGCCGTGGCAGAGGTGGCACTCAGACTCTGTTTGTTCTGATGGGTTCGTACTGTAACTGTCCCTTAACACTGGCCAGACATTTCCAAACAACTCTTCATCTAAAGTAAAAACTTGGAGGACCAGAGTCCAATCAGATGATCACTGTAGGAAAACCTGCACAAATATTAATCATAATCGTGATCATCAGCGTCCACCTCCTGCATATAGATTTTTCTCTGATTTAACACACGTTTCAATACGTGGCCCATGAAATCAACAGACCACAAATCCAGTAAATTTATGGGTTACGGCGCACAGCAAATCTGGAGAATGCTCTTGCAGACAGTCACTTGGCAGATGTTTTTGGCCGTAACATTGAATGCATATATCATGAGCGTGATAGAAATGGGACTATTACAGGCTTTGTTTCATCTGACACCTTTCAGAATTAACAAACATCTTCAACGTTATTCTTAAGATAGTCAGCGTGTAGTCAAAACACTCCACAGAGAGAGTTCTTGTTGTATTTTAATTCGTAGGAGTTATCGTTGCAAAAATGGGAGTGACTACTTCACATATTTTGGCCCTGTAGATGGACGTGTCTGTGAATAATTCAGATTCTACACAGCTCCCACACATATGTGATCTATCTCAGCCATGGCTGCTCATCCCTTAACATAGTCCTTTTTGAAATAAACCAGTGAGTAATCCAGATCCTTGAGGACGGCTGTGACAGAGGAGCCATGGAAAGGGGTTTTGGAGGGGGTTGAACACGGCTTTGATTTATGCAAGACACAACTTGATTCCATGTGATGTCAATTTGTGATCGATAGAAGCTCTTGGTATCATTTTGTCAGTTTGCTGGAGTAGTCTCTATTTCTATCAGATTTGTTCTAGAGTACAAATTCAACTAGATCCATAACAGCCATCCTCAACATTGCTGGAGATAATGGGGATAAGATTTGTAAGTCAGAAAAAGCCACATCCACCCACTTACATCCTATGACTGAGAGAGTGATGTTTCATGGTTTGTCTGGCATATTTGAGAATATTTGGAACTCTTTCTGGGCCCTCTCCTGAACTGACAAGAACTGTTTCTGGTAGCTCTTAGCTCTAAGCTCTTTGTTTTTTTATTTCGATTTATTTTTAATTCTTTTCACGTGCATTGTGCGTGTGTATGTGCATGTGTGCATATACTGTGTAGTTTCGCTGCCTGTTCAGAAAAAGTCAAAACGTTTTTTTCAAGTTTATAATTATTATATTTTTTATAAAAAATACAATACTGACATACAAAATGCAAAAGCAATACTGAAACCTTTTTTTTCTACACATGAAACAAACTTTATACAATGCTGAAAAGAAATGAAAAATGAGAAGCTCAAGTGTTTTTTATAATCATCGTCAAATTTTCACTGCAGTCAGGACAGCCTGATGATCTGGTATTTCTGGGGGGTTCTCAAGTGGCTCGGCTCCAGCTCCTCCTCCACCTCTCTGTGCACTTCCAGAAGTGTGTTCCAGAGCTCCGGATCCGTTTGGCCTTGGTCTGGTCTGCCGCGTTGCCTGTTCTTGGGACACTCTCTGTTGTAGGAATGCACGTACGCCTCCACTCTCTCACCAGTATGTTCAGGGGGGGAGCGACACAGCAGGCCAGAGTGCCGCACCCCTGGGTGCAGACGCAGCCAGTAGACCATGTAGTGGATGCTGAAAAAAAGGGCTGTATGTCAACAACGTGTTTGGATTTCTGTCGGTTCTACACTCAGGAGGAGTAGTGGGATAGAGGCAAACTCACTTGTAATCACACACCCAGGGGTTTCCCCCCAGCTTAAGTTGTGAGAGGAAGTAAAGGTCTTCAAGAACTCCGTACTGAACAAAATGGACGCTGTTGTTAGACAGGTCCAGTTCACGGAGGTGCAGGAGCCCAGACAGGGAGGCTTGGATAGGGAGAAGAAAAGTGACAGATGATTAGGGCTCGTATTTATTCATACATATCCATCCTTTACACCCCTCCAGTGGGCTGCATTAGTATATGTATATTTAAATGGTCCTGTTACTGTTTATTACAACCAGAAAATGTAAAACCAAGTCAGGCCTCAGAGTGTGCCACTTGAAGAGAGAAATTACTTCATGTCTAAAACTCTCTCATCGTGCCCCAGTATAAACAGTGTGCATACAAACACTGCTGAGTGCCTCTTTAAAGAGGAAAAATGGAACGGAGAGGTCTGCAGCTGTATAGTTATTGGTCACCCATATGATCTCTATTAAGCGAAGAACAGAAACATTTTTGTAAATTTTTGAATAACACAGACAATATCATTCACACACTGATCACTGAGGCCTGCACGTCTCCATACATACAAATAGGATGAACATGTACCTGTTTCAATACGTTCCAAGCTGTTACTACTGAGATTAAGGGTTCTTAGACCCCTCGCTCCCAGGAAATCTTTGGCTTTGAGGTGATGGATGGAATTATGAGACAGATCCATATGAACGATATCCTCTGGAATGCCTGAAGGCACCTCAGTCAGTCCTACAGAGAGCACAAAAGGGGATCACTTAGCGAACAGGCAGTTAAAGTCCTTTATTTAAAATATATACTGTTATAAATTCCTCATTCATTCGAAGGGTTTTAATTTATTTTGTTTCACTTCCCAATTTGGGAACATGGCTACTGGAAAACTGGCACAATCATTGAGCCTTCCTACTCCACATTATCTGATAGTAGAATCCAGAACTTCAACCTGCCGCCAAACGCTTGTTTAGGGGAAACTTTCCAGGTCATTACCTTCACAAAAAACTAATTCTGAGGGGAAACCAAGAAACGTTGAATAAAAACACCTGCGCACCCTGATGTGTTTCTTTCAAGTTTGGCGTCTGGCTCTGAAGCTCATCTCAGCAGTGGAAGTTGTGTCATTCTGCCTGTGCTGGGTAATCACCAGCATGAGCTGAAATAGTGCTCCAGATGTATCTTTCTTAACCTCTCTGTTGCATAAGAAAGAACTGAGCCAAGTCTCCAGACTGAACACAGTGAAAGTGTGGAGCACAAAGTGAATCACACTACACGTGTGATTCACTGTGCAATCAATCAAACGGACCCGTCAAACCAAAGCTGATGGCCAACTTACCTCTGCTGCTGCAGTCCATCCGCGGTTGGGGGAAAAGGTAGGTGTGGCAAGACGTGGTGGCATCTGGTTTGTTGCGAATTGGACTAGGTCCCGTCAGAGGTTCCGTGACATCGGTTTGGTCGCCCTGTGGGTCACTGATGTGACCTGACTCACGACACAGCAGCTCAGGGTCAATCTGCTTCAGCTTCGTGCCTTTCAGCCTGACAGGCGCCGCACACCTGGTGGAGGGGAAAAGTAAAGAGATTATCATGTATTCATCATCTCAGACTCAATCATTTCTTCATCACAGTAACACTTTGTCCTCGTATCATTTACCTGGCGTGATTGCCTAGATTACGATTGCTTGGGACCTGAAGGGTGCGTACCAGGCTGTCCAGGGGACAGAGACAGTCCCAGGAGTTGTCATAGAGACGCAAGTAGCGCAGGTTTGGCATTGGAATTAGGACCTCCTCACTGAGGGTAGTCAAGCGGTTGTGCTGCAACATTAAGGTCGTAAGGCGCGTCAGGCCTCGAAAAGCTCCTTCCTCAACCAGAGAGATCTGATTCTGCTGCAGGTCCAAGGTCTTCAAACTCTCAAACCCCGAAAATGCCCCCTCACGGAGGACCTTGATCCGGTTGCGGGTAAGGAGAAGGTGTTTGGGTTCGTCGGTCCAAGCCTGTGAGGTTGGAGGGGAGTTGAGGCGTCGGCCCTCGCAGTCCACAAAGACTTCTCCAGATTCAGTCGACTCTGAGCACTCTGCGGGCACATGGAGCCCTGATCGGCCCTGTCGTCCTGCACCTCTTACCCTGAGGTGTTTCAAAAACATAAAAAAATCATTTCTGCCTTGTCGCAATCTGCGTGATCTCATTAATACCAAATAGAATCTGTACCTGTCTCGCGTGAATTTATGTCTCGCTCCTCTCAGGCCTCTACCTTTTCCTGATCTTTTCATCTCCATGGATGGGAGCAGCAAGAGGACCAAGAAGGCCAGGAAGAGAGAGGGGCTCACCTGCATTCTGCGGCTGAAGCAAAAGGTTTTGTCTGAGGTTTCTTTTCAAAGTAGGATTAGAAACAGAAGCAAAGGATCAAAGGTCACAGCATTATTGTTGATTAAATGCAGCTGCTGTGTAGTGAGTGGTTGAACATTGTGTAAGAGTCACTGACAGGCCAGGAATGTGTGTGCAGCTTTGAAAAACAGCAGAAAACCCACAGTGAGTAGAAGGAATTTGTTACATAATGTTTTATATCATTATGCTACACATTCTAGCAGTTAAGGTACACACACACACACACACACACACACACACACAAATCAGACACACATTACGTCTAAGGAAACAAAGCAATGACTTTATAATAATGGATAATATAGTTCCACCACAGGGTTCTCTGTTCTTTATTCATTTTCTTGACATTTTGATGCTTTGGGTGAACGCTGCATCGAGAGTTCAATGTGTGTGAGTGTTGTAACAGCTGTGTGAGTAAACAGATTATTACACCATCCTTAATCTTTAAGGTAACGTCATGAGATGTTCCCAAGAGCCACAACTGTTGATAATGAGCAATGTGGGATGAAGAAGCTACATAAGGACAGCTTCATCACGATGGCCCACAATATTCACACAGAAATGTAGTTACTGACGGGCTGTAATCTAAGATCTAAATCTAGCTCTAATCTTGAATTTTACATTCAAGAATGCTCTGTAGTTTAGATTTTAGATTACTTATCAGGGGTCTTTTACTCAGGAATTGATGATGCTGATGAGTCAGAAAATCTTGAAGCTTTGCAACAGAAGGAACTGAAAAGGAAGTGACTGTGCTGGCAAAGCTTCAAAATTAAAGGCTCTAAATTGTAGCACAAATGAGTCACGCAGCTGGAAATATGTTCAAAGAAAATAATGCCCATATTATACCCCCGTTCAGCCGTGTTCACTGCTTGTGGGTTCCCAAAATCAACAAAATCTCTGCCGGCCTGTTTTTCATGCTCTGTCAAGTGTCACATGATTATTTACAGGAACAGATATGGACTGTTCCATAGCCATTTGGCTCACAAAAGCATTTGAGATGTTTCAACTAATAATTTATAATAATAATAATTATTTAATTCAAAATGTGATTTTACTAAGATTGAACTTTTGCACATTTTTTTGTTGGACTTAAACATAAGATTTCTACTTACCAATTTGAGTGTTGGTTCTGGACAGGAGCGTGGTGGATCCTCAGTACCTGGGTGGTAGGTTGTCTGGTGTCTTTCTGCTGCAGACTGGGACACCTGGTCCTGTCTGTCTGTAATGAGGTAAGTTGGAGTCCTCCTCTTGGTTTTGTACAGTCTTTGTCTCACAGCTGCATGCCTACCACAAATCCAGCAGTCAGTCCATCTGGTATCAATTCTTTACTCCTCTTCCCTTGTGATTGTCCTCTGGCTATCCCTGCTGTACAGAGCTCAGTGTTTGCACTCCAGTCACAGCCCGGAGAGAATGGACACAGGAGAGATGGAGAAAAAGCATAAAAGGCAGCTGTGGCCAAGTGGGGTGGGATTAGACGGAAAAATTTCTGTCCCACCCCTCACGCACGTGCCTACTTTGAAGCATCACACACATGCACCGCAACAAATAAATGTCCCTCCGAGGTTCCATTAGTTTAGTACCAGGTGGTTTCACTTTATAGGGCAATGGTGTGGAGTCTGGAAAACAGAATCAAATATAGAGGAACATATTTTTCCCTCCATCCTTCCCTCTCTCACCCCAGATGACATGAATGGCCTCAGATACATTTCTCCTGGTCGCCCTTCACTCCGAGAGATTGTGGTCATTATGTGAACATCATGAGGAGCCTAATCTCTACACGGAACAATTATCATACAAATATCTTCTTCGCAGTGCCAGAACAAAATCAGACAGCGTATCGCACACTTGGAGCAATTCTCTTTCCATTTTTCTCAACTTTATTGCCAAGGAATCTTTGTTTTTCATGTGTTTTGTGAATAAGCAGCATCATGTCAGATCAATGCATTACATTCACTCTCTTTCTGTACCACTGTACACTGTGTAGGATAGTTTTTTTTTTTAATAATATGTACAAGCCACAAACATGTAAATCACATTTTGACTCACAACATTAATATCACAAGTAAAAACAGTGATCTTTAACATTCAAGCCACATGTCAGTTCAGCAGGAACCAATAAAGGTCCAAAACAGGGATTCAAAGATTCCTAACACACACAGAATGTGTTAAAAATATACAAGATATGGAGTTTTCTCACTGTGCTGAGTATTACCTGAGCAGTTTGAAATAGAGGCTTAATGAAAGGAAAGTTTGTCCATCATTGAGAGTCTGCAGTGGTTTAAGTGTCAGTCATGCCTTCAGAAACCGTACCTCAGCGTCCAAGATTCAGGGACTCCAACCAGCTTTGTGTTTTCAGTCTGACAGAGCCTTCGCCTGCCTGAGCTTTAACCCACTGGTCCGTCTGAGACTCACCGTTCATCCAACCTGAGAGAGAAAACAGAGGAAACAGGAGTGGCATCAGGGAACAGACAGCTGTTAGTTCATACTGCCATCATTTATCATGTCATTTGCTGGTTTGTTTGCTTGTCATGAAAGTTGGTGGGTAGGTTGGAGATGATCCAAGGAAGAACCAATTAAGCTGGTGATGCTATGACAACGGTATTCAAATTTTGTCAACGATAACTGATGTAATAAGTTTTTGAGCCTGATGTGGTGCAAAGTGTTTCTTCTTCTATTCCTCCAGCTGAGACATATAAATCAATGTAGACCGCCCCCATTTCAACCATGTACATTTTTTGCCATTTTGGCTCTTTGAAACATCAATCATCGTTGAGAGACAGAGCCCTAACTGGACCGCTAGACCTTGGTGGAGGTATTGACTTCTATTTATCTGCCTCTGCCATGGGCTGTGATAATGTAAACAAACAGTAATGGCATACCAGTGACTGTGGTTTGGCTTTCAGTTGTGTTGTGCTTTACTCCGTGCAGAAAGACCTCCGGGTCGATCTCCACCGAGGCACCACAGAGCTCCACCCCTGCTCTCAGCGAGGATGGGACACGCATACACACCATTCCTATAGAACACAGAGGGATTTGACTAAAGAATGAGGGATAAGCAAAGGAAAAGGGCGATGGGCAACAGATGTTAGCCAATAATGACTGAGAAAATATTCAACAATGAAGTTTTCCATCTGTTTACCTTTCTGACTGTGGACATCCGCACTGCCACCATCTCCCACGTACACGTCAATGTTCCCGCAGTGTGAAGAAACCTTCAGTGCACTATTTGAACCATCTGTAAATCCAAAACAAAGATGAAGAGTTTGGATGTTTTTGTCTTTCTCAGCCAGGCACTGATGTAAACATTACACACAGTCTAGTGAGCTGTTAAATGAAAGAATGAGCTTACTTACCTACAACTATATCTCCAGACAAGGTCTTCACAGTCGCACTACCTTTAAACCAGTCAAAGCACTCATGTAAGTGGATATCAATGTGCTGAATCAGTAAAAAAATAACGATGACAGACGCTTTCTCATGCCAAAGTGCCTCTGTCACAGACTGCATACCATAAACCTGCATCAGTAAGTCAACAAGTTAATTGTTTCCATGTATTCCAGGAAGAGAGGCTCATCTCCCATACGTCCGGATTAAATTAAAATTCTACGTGGCTGACGTACAGAACATTCCTCTCTTAGCTTCATATTCACTGTAGGTGTTTTTCTATGATCCCAGCGCTCACACCACGATTAAGCCTTTTCTCAGCTAATTCGTTTTGTGAAAACAGCAGCTTAATCTGATTGGATACAACCCAGCTCCTGCTTTACCAATACTACCTGCTGCAAAAAGTAGTTTACACAGAAATCTTATTTACAACAGGCTTTCAGACACACAGATTCATTAGCAAAAAAGGCCTAAATACCTGTAACAGACATATCCACGTGATACAGGCAAAATTCCTAGTTGTCATATCGATTGCTTTTGATTTGTGTCACAGGGTGACAGTCCAATGCTGCACGTTCCATAAAATTTGAATCTCTTTGCTTTACATGACATTTTTCCATGGCTGTGGCTCACATTATGTGTGTGTGTGTGTGTGTGAGTTCACCATGTATATTTCCCAGCTCTACTCTGCCGGTGCCAGAGGACACAGAGCTGGATTCTGCATAGATGGCTTTGACCCTAAGAGACCCATGTTCTGTTGAAACATTCATTGTAGTGCCCTGGAGCTTCTTGACATCCACTGACTGCACACAAAAACACACACCCACACACAAGCGCATACATATTATGTGTGTGAAACAATCATCATTGAACAGAACAGTTTATTAAATCACTAAACGTATACTTTATTCTCTCCCTCTCCCCTTTATTTCCAATTCATTTGACAACATCTCTGAGGAACTGAGATTCTCTTAATAAATCAGGACTTCTGTTGTGTTTATGTGATTTTCCTGTTAGTTATGTCTCTCCTAAAATTTATTCTTTTCCCACCTGCCGATACTATTGCACATCTGGCCAATAGAGGAGAGGGAATCTCTCTCTGCGTTGCCTCTTCATTTTTTCATTTGTTGTGTGGGCCTGTAAATCCCTTTGAAACATTGGCTGTGATATCATGCTATACAAATAAACTTAACTTCATGTTCAAAAATGTGTAGTAAAAGACACCAATAAAGTCTGAGCTCAGGTTGCAAACTGTCTTCTAGGCTGGTACTGCCCTCACATGGCAGATAAGTGTAACACCATCAGAGACCGAGGTATTTATTTGACTTCTTACACTCTGTCCAGATGTGCTGATGTTGACGTTGCCATGGATAGAGCCAACACCTGTAACGTTTCCTCCCTGGGACCGCACCTCGACCTGATGAGCCTAAGGTACCACAACCAACAGAGAAATAATTCATTTAATTCAACCCCAAGTTATGGCGGTTTGTAATAAAACTCAGTTAGTTAGTTTACAGGAGCAAAAGTCATTGTTAAAACAGTTTAGATGGAAAACAATTATATTCTAAAGGCAATATTTTCCCAAACATATTAATTAATACTAATACTGATAAGAAGCTCAATAATAAAACTATGAAATGTTAGGATTTCAGAGGAATCATGAGGAAGTAAGATGTGACTTTTGCATCTTTCTTTTTGGATATCTCTTAATCTTTTGCTATAATTGGCTGAGTGGGCGTGGATCATTCCTTAAAAGGTGTTATATCTCATGAATGAATGAGTCTATTGTAACCAAACTAAGTGGACATATGCACTCACGACTTATGCAAAAAAATGAAACATCATTAAATTAATGGTGGAGATATAACAACAATTTCATCAATAAGAGGAGAACGTGATCAAATCAATGGTTTGTTGGGGTGTCAGTGGGGGTCATGGTCTTGTCAGTAACCATTTAAATTTCATAACTGGAGGACTGTATGGCCTTGGCTGAGGTATGTGCGCTCTGGGAGCTTTATAGTTTGGTTATGTTCTCATGCCACCACTTACTTTGACGGAGTGCAGCAGACAGTTGCCTTCCTCTGTCTTCACCATGCAGATGTCACACTCCATTTTCTTTACTTCCACATTTCCTTTCCTTTGAGTGGTAATGTAGAGATCTAAAACACACACACACACACACACACACACACATACATACAGATTAACAAAAGATACAAGACATCTGTGGAAGCTAAAGATTCTATGATGACATTGATCACGGATCATTAAACACTTAAACTAATCACTTATGGAGCAATCTTTGTGAAGAAACTGTTATGAGACATTTCCCAGATAACAAATATATCAGTAATTTTGGTAAATCGGTATGAAAGAAGATCCAACAGATTCCAAATACAGAGAAATTTAAGGGAAATAAAAATACCATAGCATAAAAATGTAAGGCATGCTGAGATTGATTTGAGCTTTTTTTATATATAATAACATTAATGGAAATTATGAGATTTTTTCTGCCTTTTCCACAAATGATAAAACCTTACTTACATGACAAGTCCCATTACATATATCCAAAGTCCTTGAAGTAACCCTCATCCCTGTGGTTTAAGGTGAACTCGATTACCAGTTAATTTACCAGTTATTAAGGGGTTAATCCGTACAGATATGAAACATCATGAGACACTCACTACTTTTAATAGGTGCTGTCACTTCAACAGACACACAGCTGTCCATCTGATGGGCTGAGATAAACAGCTCCTTGCTCTGTTCATCGTAGTGAACGTGGATCGCCTGGTCTGTGTCGGTCCCGTGGACTGTGATTAACGCTCGGTCGGCCTCCGGGAAGCTGTGTGGGTCCAGCGGTTGGACGGAGATGCTACAGGGCAGCTGTGCCCGCACTGTGGAGAAGGGGTTCACCGCCAAAGACCACTGCCTCAGCGGCTTGTTTTTGTCTTCACGCGTCCTGACCTGGGCAGAGAGGCAGAAGGAGCGAGGGGAGTGCAGGCAGCAGCGCGGGCGAGAGAGCGCCGTGGCCCGCAGCAGTCCCACACAGCCCCGCTGACACACGGAGCTCCACACCATTTCCCACAGCGCCGGCAAGTCAGCTCATACACACCGCTGCCGCACCGTGAACCAAACAAACCAGGATACAGAAAGTACAAGGTCACGTGGTCTACACGCGCCGTCTATATGTAATGCCATAGTTGCGTTTGCCATCTACTGGTTAAAACAAGAATTACACTTCCGGTGACATCCGAGCACAGCGATATCTGCAGTTCCTCCACGACAACCCTGACAATAACCTATCATTTATTTACACCCTTATTATATTGACAAACTATTGATCACAAGGCTAAGATGGCAGCAAGTTTTTACTCTTGAAAATTTGAAAGTGCGGATTAGATCCCGATTAAATTCAAGACAATTTATCTATTGTCGTGAGTACAATTAAATGGAAAATCCCGACATTCGCATATGTCACATTAAATGTACACAGAACTAACACAAAATAGCGTAATCTTTCATAATTGTCTAAATTTTGAAAATAAGTTAATTAATTAAAGTCATTTTTTAAAATCAGTAAGATATGACATTTTTAATTCGAATTATTGTATTATCATTATTATTGTTATTATCATTGATTATATAATATTAATAAAATTTCTGTCGATCTGATCGTCTTTTATTTTTTAGCTGATTGTTAGGTTTCTGTCCATGTTTTATTTTCATAGCAAAATCTGCGTAAATGTTGGTGAACACAAATAAACTGGAGTTTATTTTGCACTTTGCAGGTAAAAGAAAGCAATTGCGTCAATAATATTTTTACATAAATTCACTTTATTAATCTCACTTTGCAGTGTTAAGTATAAAACATTTCATACAAATCTTAAATCGATCACCCGCTGGCTTTCCAGTACTGTAATAAGGTATGTCAGTCTCACGGAGTCGTCGCTGATAGAGAAATCATAGGGATGATTTTCCTATTCTTAATTCATAAACTGTCATTCAACAACAACAAAAATATTGTTAATATTAAAACACAACGAAGAGATTACATAAAATTAGGAATGACCTACTTGTAACTATGTACACCCTCTGTTATTGTCAAATGCCTCATGCCTCTACGTAAACAAAACAATACTGCACATTAAAACACCACAAGGTGGCAGTATTATGCCGATAGTGCACAATAACTATGAGCATTTACACAGTTTGGCTCATTAAGCCTTAAGGGAGACTTTAATAGCTTAAGATTGAAGTTGTTGGACACTTTATGCTTGTAAATGCCTTTCTGATTTCTTTTCAAACGTGTCTAGACAGAAAGGGAAAGACAATTAAGGTCACGGGGCAAATCCCTTTGGTCTTACCATCATCCTGACAGATCTAAAAGACTGTCTGTCATTGGTGGGATAGTACTCTGTTGATATGTTATGCCAGGTCCCCCAGAAAATCCCATTCCGGAGCCCTTTGTAACGTCCCATGTAGTATTTCCCATTAAGATTTGCAGCCATGCAGGCATCAAACCACCAGCCTGAGCTGTAGTATGCCCCACAGTTCCCTGATGGATAGCGGTCATGGTCTCTGTCTGGGGTGGTGAAAGCTCTGTTGTTATGTTCATACTTTTTGCTGAAGACTAAGGCATCACCTGCAGTGCCTGAATAACCACCCACTGTCAGTCTGTAGTGCAGTCTCTCACTTGCCACCTTGAAGTGCTCGTACTCAGCGTACCCCATCACCCCGTCAAAGTCCTCCAGCTCCACTCTCAGCATCATGTCCCTGGTCCGAGTCAGGAGGTGGATCTTATCATTTCCCAGCCAGAAATCTCCGCCGTTCAGTTCCCCAAAGCCTGATTTGTAATCATTCCACATCCGGTTGAAGTTCACGCTCCCATCCTGTCTGCGCTGTAGCAACGTCCACCCACCACCGTGCAGCTCCATGTCACAGAAAACTGAGAAAGATCTGCCGCGGAGGTCAGGGGTTACCAGGTACATGCCACTTTTTGTCGCACCTCTGATCCGATGGTCAGAGCAGTCTCTCCTCACCATGTTCACTGCAGACACCACAAAAATATGATCAGGGGAATTATTTACCTCAAAAATCTATGTATTATATTATTTTATATACTATAAAATAATGTAGTCCTCAAAGAATGAAGCCAGTCAAAATCCACCCGTACAATTAGGCTGAACAATATGGAGGATGTTTTTTGTAATGTGGTATTTGAACTCAGTGACTTCAGTTTCTAGCTGACAAATGTGTATGCCTGTTGATGTATAATTAATCACTTCACTCCAAGCCACAATCCAGTGAAGGATGTTTTAAAGCTGGTTTGTCAGCTGCATACAGTTGAGGTTGTATAGCTGCTCACTGCTCTTGCCCACACACATATTTCACACATGTGCGACTTCCCCTTAAGACAAAGAATAGCCACAGCGTATTAAGATGATGATCACAGATCTGCTCCTAATATATATATATATATACTGTATTGTATGAAGTTCATTATAGCTCAGCCTTGAGGTCTTATGCCTTGATGCTGATGTCATTGTTATTTGATTCTGTAATAAAAGTACTCCCTTAGTAATCCACCATTTAACTGTTTCTCCTGTTCCTCCAGCTGTTACCATGCCGAGGTCCATGCATGAAAACAAATATGGGAAAACATAATCGTAATGGTTGGCTCTTACGTATCATTATAATTATCACTGTATTTGGGTTATGTTGAAATGAAGAAACCAATATTTTTGATACAATTCAATAATTTTACAGAATAAAACTACAAATTCTTTCTATATACAAATTGTGGTAAACAACAAAGACAAATCTTGTGTGTGACATGTGAGAAGATAATCTCTTGCCTTTGGGTGATATCTGTGTTGGGAACTTGGGGTCTGTCCTGTCAGGCCCGTTGCCTCCCTTCTTTCCCTGAGCGTCATTTTTTGGATGGCTGTCTGGCAGTCTTCCATCTGGACTCCGGTTGTTATGCAGGAAAGCAGCCACCTGGTTAATTTTGACACGCAGCTCTCGTGCACTTGGAGTGGAAACCTCAGGAAAAAGGCTTACAGCAGAAGACTCAGGGCCAGAGGTGGCAGGGGTTGTTGACCTGAAGTCAGAGCTGACATCAGAGGTGGTTATTAGATTGGGAGATGGGGCGGGGGTCGTCGGTTTGTCTGGCTTAGTCATTTGGCTCTGTGCTGTTTCCTCTGGAATGAGAACCGACTCAGCTTGTAAATTGGAGTCACCGGTGACGGCACCGGTGGCTGGATTTGACTTTGTGGATCCTGGACTGGTGCTGGAGATGATAACAGAGAGGATCCCACCAGTCTGTTTGTTTGGTCTTGTTGTCGTTTGGATTGATGATGGTTGACCAGCTGTTTGTGACGTGATCCTGCTGTTAGGCCTCATCGTGAAACCCTCAGGGAAAGTAAGAAGATGGGAGACCGAATTGCTCTCCAGGAAATAGCTACTAGAGCTCTGTGGAGCGAGGGTGATGGTTTTCATGGTGTTTGGATTGGATTCTCTGTCTTCTTGGGAATGATCCTCTTTGGCAGTTGTTTTTACAGGGGTAGAAGTGGGTGGCACGTCCGTTTGAGAGATCTGGATGATGTCTGGGGGGGTCCTGCTGATTTGAAGGGGATCAAGATACGCTTTGGTGTTTGAGCTTGGCTTTGGCTGCATGGTCGCTTTTGGCTTTACCCGCTGTGTTGCTCCTGGCCTGAGTTTAGGTTTTGTTTGTGGCCCATATCTGGGTGGAGGCCTTGTTTTGGGTTTTTTGTTGTTCTCGGCCTCTGCGTTACGATCAGGTATAGATTTGGAGTTAGTGCTGGGCATCCGTGCAGGCCTGTTGAGTTTAGGTCTTTTAGTTTCTGGTGTCTGGTCAGGTTTAGATTTTCCCTCTGACTTAGTGTTGTGATCAGTCACAAACTGGGAGGTTTGGATACGTTCAGTTATTGGGTTATGGTTTGAATCAGTTAAAGGTATTTGGTCAGGATTTGGTCTGGATGTAGTTGCAGATGTTCGGTTGGTATGAGAACTTGGATTATTTATAGCATTTTTGTGGTTTCGGTTAGGCTTTTGATCAGATGGTAAATTAACATTATTAGGTTCAAGATTTTGTCCAGGTGTCACATCTTGGAATGATCTAAGCTGTTTGTCAGGAGAGGGATTTTGTTTTGTTTTTTCCATTAATTCAGTTTCCGTCCTTGGGTCAGGTTTTAGTGTGACTCCAAGTGTTTGTTTGTTTTCAGGTGCAGGCTCTTGGATAGCTGTGGAATGGTTATTTAGTTTAGACACGTGATCAGATGTTGTTTTTTCTGTACTTTTTGGCTTTTTTTCTAGTTCTTGTTCATGATCAGACCTTTCAGTTTCTGGATGATTGATGGGTAATTGGTCAGTTTTTAAGTTTTTATCAAATATTAGATTTTGATCAGATCCATGGTCCTGGTTAGTTCCAGGATCTTGGTCAGACCTGGCAGGACTACTTTTGTTGGTACTTACAGGCTTTTGATGAAGCTTAGGGTCCTGTTTAGGAGGCATAGGTTTCTTTTGAGAGTTTGCCTTTTGGATAGGTAAGTGGTTTTGATCAGTCAGACGCTCTTGATCATTTTTATGATTTTGTTTGTGTTTTAGATTTTGATCGGTTTCTAAATTATCCGGTTTAAGTCTTTGGTCAGGATTTGGATTACTGTTGTTATTAATCGATCGGTCTAGGGTGGGTCTTTGGTCAGGATTTGGCCTACCTTTGTTATTGATCGTTCTGTCTAAGGTGGGTCTTTGGTCACGATTTGGACTGCTGTTATTCATTGTTCGGTCTGAGGTGGGTCTTTGTTCAGGATTTGGACTGCTGTTGATTTTAATCGTTCGGTCTGAGGTGGGTCTCTGGTCAGGACTTGGTGCACTGCTGTTGTTCATCGTTCTGTCTAAGGTGGGTCTTTGGTCAGGATTTGGCCTACTGCTGTTGTTCATCGTTCGGTCTGAGGTGGGTCTTTGGTCAGGATTTGGACTGATGTTGTTTTTAATCGTTCTGTCTGAGGTGGGTCTTTGGTCAGGATTTGGCCTACTGCTGTTATTCATCGTTCGGTCTGAGGTGGGTCTTTGGTCAGGATTTGGACTGATGTTGTTGTTCATCGTTCGGTCTGAGGTGGGTCTTTGGTCAGGATTTGGCCTACTGCTGTTTTTAATCGTTCTGTCTGAGGTGGGTCTT
>OMNV01009004.1:0-40833 GCA_900303265.1 Brotula barbata
CTACCAAAACACTCGTCACTTCAAAACAAGAACACGGACTAAACCCAAAACAAGTAGCAACAGGCAACTTATATGACAAAAACTACAAAGATGTCTGAGAGAGCTCTCATAGCAGATCAGCTTTGTGTTCATCGAAACAGGCCCACGTTTCACACTGAGGGAGTAGAAATAAATTGAGAGACTAAATTGTCATATATTCTGTACTAGGCTACAATGTATCAAAATATTTGGTTGGTGGTGTGCCACGAGATTTTTTTAATGTAAAACATGTGCCTTGGCTCAAAAAAGGTTGAAAAACAGCTGTCTCACTCCTTTAAACCCATCAGTCGGCACACAAAACAGTTATGCAAACAGTTAAGTTTTCCCACCCAGCCATTTCAGTTTAAACACACACAGGAAACTGAAAACAAAATCCAAAACCATGCTACAAAAAGGAGATTTTTCTACTTAATTACAATCAGCTGTCTTTCACACATGCTGATTATTTCCAGGGAGAACAGAAAAAACTACTCTATCTATCTGTCTCTCTGTCTGCAGCTCTCCTGGGAATGGAGCCACCTTGGCTGGTAGCTTTGATGTATAAATCTAATATCTATATACAGTATAATAATAATTTATGATATCTAATCCTGTTAAAATGAAATAATGCTGCTCTGGTTTGGTTTACAGACATATTGCTGTGGCAACATCTCCCAGACACTGATGCTTCTTGTCCTTTATATGTTTGAACTAATGTAATCTGTGAATGCTAGTAAGAACTTGCAGGCCTCCAGCCAGTGAACAAGCCACTCCAGGTAGACGGTTAGGAAGCGTTTCATACCATCACCAATTAAATGCGACTAACTCGTCAATCCGCGTACAAAGAACACCCTCGTGGTCACTAATAGCTGATTCTCCACTCCTACAAATTGTAAATATTCATGTTATAAGGCACCCCATCCTCCAAACCACGTACATAATTCAGTTTTAATTATATTTTTTGGATTTACAGATGCTGCACTTGGATGAAAAAAAAACCCTTTGAGCAAACTGATTAAAGGAATGCTACATGCCAAAATACTTTTCCCTTTTGTATCAGCTACTCACCACATGTATCACAGAATGCCCAATTGACAAAAGATTCTTTCTGCACTTCTTAAAAAGAATGGATTTGATGGCGATTGTGATCCATTACACTGACGCTTCTTATCCTCCGCACTTGTGAATTATCAACATAATAAGTTAATGCTGAATAAGAATGTGAATAAGAACGTGCAGGACTCCAGCCAGCGAACGAGCTAGGCCAGGAAGGAGGTTAGGAGGATACTGAACTTACACACTTGGATTGTAGTATAGTGATCAAAATGTCCAAGAACTTTGGTTTGCTTTAGAAACAATCTTTGATAGACTTGATTTCATTAGCAGTTCAACCACATGAGGATTTTCTTGACATCACAAGTTCCAGAATACACATACTTAAAGAGTAATTGACATATAAATTAGTATTTTGTTTGCAGTGGTCCTTTAATCTGTCAGCGCGTTAAGAGAATATTAAGTGTTCATCTGTCAAACTCTCGTTGACTTTCTGTGCAGGTGCTAGAATTGAGGAGTTCCTCTATGAAAAACTGGATAGAAAGGCACCATCAAGAATTACCAATGCAGAGCTGTTGGGTCAGTATATGCAGGATGCAGCAAAGGAGTTTGGTCCTGGATCTCCATATGGTGAGTGTGTCATTCACTTTCCATGAGCTTTAGAGACTTTGGTAAAATAAAATAAAAATGTTTTGTTTTTTATTGTTTCCATGGTTTTCAAAGGCAGTTTATCTTCAACACTAAAAACCCATTAAATTAGTCATTTTGTGAACAAATCATTTGCAGAGCCAGAATTGTGTTTTTGTTTTTAACCTTGGTAACCCTCATGAAAATTACGTGGTAAATATTCTTGCCATGACTTAAACAAACACATTGCATTCACCAAAAAAAAAACATATTAATTTAGCTATTGTAACAAGAAAAGTCATCATTAAAAACCTGTTCACTGCTCCTGGGTATGCCATATGTAGTCTTGCCTACAGGACGATGTATTCAGCCAAAAGGCAAATATCTGCTGTATTGATTGAACCTATAGAGCACCATAAATAAACAATGTCAGTAAAATCCGTGAAATACACTACAATCATCATCCAACCATATGATAGTATTGTGTTGTAAGTAGGGAGAGAAAGAAAGTCCAATATGTCCATATGGACATGATGACTGTCACAAAATCAATGGAAAGTAACAGAAAGTGAAAGCAGCTTTTTGAATGCTACTTTGCACGTCAGCATCTCACCAATCACGCCACGCCTCGATCTCATCATTTCCCGCAAGCCAGCCCTCGCATACTCAGGAAAGAGGCACAAATAGAACTCCATAGTGAAGCAATGACTTTTCCAAATCATCCTGTGGGCTGCATGGTTGACACCCCTGCTCTATACAGTCTACACAGGCTCTATGGACTCCATCCTTGGTTGACTGGGGTGAAATGCCTTTAAAAAAGAAAAAACATTCGCAATGACACTCCATGACATACAAGAAATAGACTCAACCTGGCAAAAAAACGACTCTCCAGGAATGTGATCATCATGATCGAATCAACACTTCCCCATTGTATGTGCAAATAACTAAGGCTTTTCTGAACACAATGTCAATACACCTGCGTCCCAGACCACCTCCAACTGTGGTCAAAGAACTCATCTGGACACATCATTTGGTGCATTCAAACTCGTGTTTGTTTGAGAACAGATAGTTCAGATGGGAATTCAACAGCAGGTCTGAACCGGGCCATAGAGTCGCCATGCACATGTACAGATGTGTGTGCATAGCCCTCGCTAACAAGTCAGTGGATGACGTATGTCTGTAACAACCCAGAGTGTGAATTTAGGACGCCTCCTGCATAATGCATGAAAGAATGGCGACGAGGGTCGTCTGGTGGATCACTGGTTTAAGCGCGTACCACAAGCGTGTGCCCTTTGCTGTATTTCATCCCATCTCTCTGCCCCATCTATCCTGTTTGTCTCTCTGCTGTAACTATCACAACAACGCCAAAAAATGCCAAAAAATAAAAATCGACCACGAAAAAACGTAAAATGGGACCTCTTAGTCTTTGCATACAAAGAATAATCTTGATAACATAGTGTATGCAGCGTTACAGTTAGAAGCTTTCTATCGATGAGCTGTTGCATATATTTACACTTTTTCATTATTTTATGATTGAGGAATGGGGATCTTAGTGAAAAATGAGCCTCAGAAAGAACACAATAAATTGTACACATTGTACTTGTGAGGTGGAATTAAACACCGTACCCTTTTTTGTCAGACGTTAAGCTTTAAGTGAATGAGTTCTGCAACAGGCTGTTTAAGAATCTTTAGTGAAATTTGTGTCTGAGAAAGTGCAACAGGTGTAAACAGGTCTTTTACACAGGAGCTTTTAATACAGATATTGGTCTTTAGCCTTTTCATTCAAATTAATACCATACTGGGTGTAAAAAGAGAAGAGAAGAGAAGAAAAACGGAATCCCCTAATCGAAGACGGACTCTGGAGATCAGCATTCAAGGTCCAGAGTTTGTGTTCGGTTTGTTATCTAAAATTTGAGAATGAACTCTTTACGTGTCTCCTCATATTTAATAGAGTCACCTGGTAGAGCAGGTCGCATACTGCAGGTATGGCGTGCGCAGGTTTGATTCTGACCTGTGCCCTGTGCTGCATGTCATCCGTGTCCTTCCTGCCTGTCTCTCTAATATACCTATCACGTAAAGCACTGATGCAAGAAAAACAGTATTAGCACCAGTATTGTTGATAAGAACGAACACACTCCTTTAGCGTCAAAATCTTTTCTGTCATCACGTTTTAGAAAAGTTGACAGTCCAAAAACACACAAATGTCTCAAATGGGCGTCATGGTAATATTGAGGCAGGACTGGGACAGGTTTTCAACATTTCCGCCACACAGTTTGCTCTAATGTGAGATTAGAAGTGTGTCGGGAATACTGCTTGTATATTACACAAAGCTATTTTTAATTCCAATGAATGTGAACACTAGAGAGGCTACTAAAATTACCACCCCCACTGCCTGGAATACGTGACAAACATACGTCAGGAGTGCCGGAATGCAAAAACAAACTTTTCAGATTCATCCACAAAGAGTCTCCAAAAAGATGAGATTTCTGTATTTTTCCGATCTGTCTAAATTGTGGGTGCACTTGAACTTGCGTATGAACCTAAAATATGCGCTCATTACAAACAGACTAAACAAGACATGTTCCCGCCGGAGGAGGATATGCTGTCAGACAGGATGTACACCAGGACATACGAATGGAATTATTACTGTCTGACATACTGACAGCTGCGGTACAGGAACTTCACTCCCTTGATAACATCTTGTCTTCACACAAGTGTGTGATGCACAGTGGAATCTTTTCCCATTAAAGATGATGAATATGAGCATTCCTTCACCAAGGCTAGACGTTATTCAGTTAATTACGCAATGAGCTGAGGATATGCTTGTGTCTCAGTTTTCTTCTCTCAGTTTATCACTTGATTGAGAGGAAACCGCTTGTTCAACCGGATCAATGTGTGTGTCTGGCAGGGAGCACTTTAATCAAGGTGGGGGAATGTGAGCGACGACTAGGAGCAACAGAGAAGGAGTTCCTTCAGACATCAGCCATCAGCTTCCTCACCCCTCTCAGGAACTTTCTGGAAGGAGATTGGAGGACCATTTCAGTAGGTTCAAGTCATTACCAGTACTCATTCCACTGGAACACCTCAGTGCTGTAACATCACACTTAATGAATGATTATGTCCACCTCATGTGTTTCAGCCTTTGATGAAGTTACTCGAATCAGAGCTGTGTACATGTGTGCCCCACTAGGGCTGTGTGTCTGTCTTTCTCAACGATTCAATACCAATCTGATGCATTGATGTATGATTAGATACAGATAGGCGGGTTTTTGTTGAGTTATCATCGTGTAAGCTCTCTCAACCAGTCAGTTGTGATCTACTGGCTGAGCGCCACTGATCTAAACCAGAAGCTGACATGGTCGCTTCCCACAAACAAACAATCTAAACAAACAGCAGGGTGACTGTTTGTGACTTGATAAGGTGGAGTCTTGACTTAATATCATCACGTTACCCGTTTTAGAAAGAACGACGTCTTCTGGAGAATCTTCGTCTGGATCTGGATGCCTGTAAAGCTCGTCTCAAAAAGGCCAAGGTGGCAGAGGCCAAGGCTGCTGTAAGTCCTTCATGCCCCACCCCCGCACCATTTCCCTGCATCATTGGCACGCTGGAGGTGTGATTATTTGTAACTAACATTCTTGTGTATTCCAAATATTTACAGTGTGAGGGGGAAGTGAGTATTAAAGGCATTTTTAAAGACACACTTTACTCACTTGGGGTTATGTTTCCTGTCGAACTTGTTTATGATTAATTTTCAACCATTCAGTCACTGGCATAAAAAACATTGCTGACTTGAAGTTGACTCCTGGTTGAGAAAGACGTGAACAGGATGATAGGAAATTAACACCAGCCACTTTTACATACAGCAAAATCTTTGGCTGTGACTGGTGATGTTCATTATTTACCAGCCATTTACTAGCTGTTCACTCAGCAAGACAGTAATAGGAATTTGCTAGTTTCGTCTTTTGGTTTCCTTTGAGAGTTCAAAGATCTGATTGTTATTAGATTATGTGTCTTCAAGGAGAAAGCCACAGATTTTGCTGAACAGCTATGAAATGGCATACTTTGAATCTACGTGCATGTCAGCATGCGCATGCTCAGCTTTTTATGACTACTCTTTGAGCGAGTGATACAAGGGACTAGCCTCTTTGCAGTGGATTAGTCAGGGGAATTCCTGTGGTGCTGGAGAAATGCGTTAAGGTTTAGAGTTCAGACACACCTATTGTGAAAATGTGCTGAGTGAAATCATTGCATCACTGTTTGTCCAGTTTTGAATTTAATGTTCGTTACCTATGCAGTGACGGGGAGCCCCTCAGGTGTGGAGCTACCTTTGGAATGAATTTCACACAAAACGTTATGGAGTTGATTTGTTACACTCAGAGACTGACCACATGACTGACAGACATTTTAATGATATTACATTTTTTTATCAGTGTAAGGTTGTCTATTTCACAATCTGTGTTGTCTAGTTGCTTTGGTAGCCCTCATCGAGATCATGTTTTCACTTTACGATGCTGTCTGATCATGTTAATTTCTGGATGCATGCTCTTTGCCCAAATGGTTGTCATGTACATTATGTACCACACACTACCATAACATTTAAATCGCCTTCATTTCTCTGTAGATGGCACCTGATTTTCAGGAGACCAGACCCCGCAACTATGTGCTTTCTGCCAGTGCCTCAGCGGTAAGCAGCAAATTCTGCTCAACATGCTCAAACATACAATATAATGCAAGTACAATACGTTGTCATTGATATTGTTCGGTTCATGTGCAATTTGACCTTCTTTAAATCAGAAAAAGGCTATTTCATTTTACTTAAAAAAAACAAAATGCACATTTCTACTTCAAGATACATATTGTACATGGCACCTGTCACTGGTTGTCACACAACCAGTTCCTTAATATTTGGAATGAAATTCTGCTGTGGTGCGAAAAACATCATTCGCTCAAAGTTGCTTACCAGACATCAGCTGATAGGATGGCAGACATGATGGATGATGTCACTGTTGAACAGGAACAAGAATGCTGCCTATCAGGTGTGCGAACGCAGCTTTGACTTGGCTTCAGTATTTATTGAATTTTTTATAATAAGCATGTGAAACATAAACATCTCTTCATGAAGGACTTCTTTTCTGCCTTGTTAAAAGAATTATCAGATGGACTAAAAATTTCAATTCAGCAAAGCAGTACATTACAGTATCTTTGAGGTATGGATGGTAATGGCATCACGGTATTACTGAATGAGTTATGGTACTAAAATATTATATGTATGATATTTGAAAACCTTGATGCAGGGCTCTGCCCCAGATGCCAGTATGTGCTGTTTGTTTATGGTGTATATGCGTCAAGGCATTCCCTGGAATTGTCATTGTTTTGATCCTGCTCAAAGTTCTTATTTCACCCTCTGATATGTACGCATATCGCACACTCACACGCCTTGCACATGCAGACTTGAATGATGTGATTAGGTAACGGTTATAATAGTTGTAAGATTACGATGGCCTTTTGTGTTATTGTGACTCTTATCTCATTTTCTTCTGTGCTTTCTTTTGCTGCTGTTTTCCAGCTCTGGAGTGAGGAAGTTGAAAAAGTGAGTACTACAGTTTCAAATCCCCTTAAGCCATAATACTGTCAGACAGTTTGTACTCTCACCACTGTCATCACTCTTTGTTCACTGATTGTACACTAATAGTGTCAAAGAAGAATGACACTTGATTGATCCCTGTAGGAAAATTAATTCTCTACACTTTAATCCGTCCTTAATGAGGAGCATTGGGCAGCACACACGCACATACACACACAACAGTGCCCAGGGACCAACTCCAGATCTTCTACCTTTGCCTTGATCAGGGGCAACAGCTGTAGTGATTAGCCTAACACACATGTTTAAGTGGGTGGGGGAAACTCACGCAGACACAGGGAGAACATGGACTCTACAAAGAAAGGAGGGGAGGTCGACCCTGGGATTCGAACCCACGACCTTCTTGGTGTGAGGCGACAACCACCACGCCACCGTGCTGAGAACGAAGTACCTAAATTACTGACATTTTCCTTAATATTTTAGGCTGAGCATGAGCTCCGTGTGGCCCAAACTGAGTTTGACCGACAGGCAGAAGTTACCCGGTTACTTTTGGAGGGCATCAGCAGTACACATGTGAGTACACCGTCACTGTCTTGTCATGCATCCGTCTTTAGTTCTTCCTCCTCCTTTAAAGTTAGAATATATCAGCGTCCAGTGTTTTGCCCACTATTGGATAACGCTGGTGCAGAAAGAAATATGACTTCTGTTCCAGAAACATCTGTTGCCATTGACTAATGCGGTGTGATAATGCCAGTAAATGGCTCAGATAGATTATGACAATGTTTCTTGGATAACAGCTGCAGAAAGCTGTCACAAATACTCAATGAAGAAAAATCCTTTAGGAAAGTTTCACTTCCTCAAGTGAGTATCTTAAATAGATGTTTGTAGTTTTGTTTCCAGTGAACCATAGCCATAAAGGCTGATGATAGCACACATTTTTTTAATTGGTTTTTTTTTTTAATTTCTTTTTTTTTTTACATTATGTCAGTTCTACTGAAGACTGCAATTGTTGTAGTTGCCCTGAATTACAATTTTCTCAAAAGCACATTTTGATGGCTTTGATGGATGAAATGGCCAAAAGGCTTTAGGGTTTTTGTTTGTTTTTTTTTCTATCTGTTGTATATGTATACTTTTTAATGCTACTAATTGTGTAGTATTGTGTAACTTGATTTTATTTGTATAGCAACCTTCACACAGGAAATGCAACAGATTGCATTATGTGCTACACATGAAATCAAATCAAATCAACGTAAGACATTAATATTAGAATTTGAGATAAAAACCTCATTCAATATGTTGGCCATTATATCAATACATTTATTGTTGAGAACTAATCTTTCATTAAACTTAACAAAGAGAAATGGTTATTTTCACAAACTTTGAAGGTAAAATAAAATTAATTTTTAAATATGTTTTAAGATGCCATTACATATGGAACAGTCGATCATGATTAGCCTCGTTTTCACCCTCACACTTTCCAGTTTGCTCGTCTGCTTTACCTCAAGTTGAAAGTTTTCTCTCTGGCAACAAACAGGTTGAACCGCCTCTGCAAGTATCAGTAATTCTGCCGAGCCTTCTGTCATGTGGAGATGGTGGAGAAAAAAAAGCCTCCGGACACGAAAAGAATCCCCAGGGGAAGCCCTGGTGTATGACTGAAATAAACAGTCGTACACCAATAAAATGGTTTCTTTACGATGGCCGTTGTGTTGTTTATCTGCAGGTGAATCACTTACGCTGTCTGCACGAGTTTGTGGAAGCCCAGGCAGCTTACTACAAGCAGTGTCACCTCCACATGCAAGAATTACAGAAAGAGCTGGCAAGGTGAGGATATGCACAGACGTTCTGTATCACACAAGCTGTACCTGCTAGTGTGGCTTAACTCAGCCACACAATTAACTGTTACAGTACCACAGACAGTTTTCCGTCTATGTTGACAGTGGCCTCACGGAAGTGGTTGAGCTGCTCCGGTGAGTTGGGTCTTCGGTTTCAGTTCCATCCCTGCGATAATACTGTAACTCAAGACCCAGCACTAAAAATCTGATAGTTCACCAGATCCACCACAATTTGTGTTTTGTTTTTGTTTTTTTTGCTTAATCGTGATTTATCATTTTTACTGTTTCTAATTCCCTCAGTTCCACTGTTGATGTGTGAGTATAAGTCCTGACTCGCTTTCTTGTGGTGCGTTGTGTGTGTGTGTGTGTGTGTGTGTGTGTGTGAGCTGCACAGTTATGTGTCTGTGGGCGGAAAGTGTTTATTTCACCTTACAACTGGAATATTACAACATATCGCACACCATGACTGCTCATTGAAAAAAACACTTCCTGTCAATGGAAGTCTCGGTCCCCAGGCGTAGGTATGACTAAAAATGCACGTGAGACTCGTGAGTTTTTGTCTGGGCAACAACGGTATGAGAAAGTGATTCAAAATAAGGAAAGGAAATAATGATTCAGTAGGACGATATCTCTTCTAAACAATAAGTCTGGGGTTTTGGCAAGCAGTGACGTTAGGCTGTTGTGCAGTGTTTTCTTGTTCAGGTGTTGATTATTCATGTTTACTTTGTATCTAGTCCGAACATCATGACATGCTTTCTCTCAGGCTGCCCAATGCATTTGCCCTCAACTCCACTCCATCCATGGCAGTGGCTGGTTCGATGCCAGTAGCTATCAGCAGCCCTGTGGAGACTGAGACCCTGAAGATTGAGGAAGTACAGGCACCGGCTACAGGAACACGCAAAGCCAAAGTCCTTTATGATTACGACGCTGCCGACTCCAGTGAGCTCTCTCTCCTCGCTGATGAGGTGAGGTGCTTTCAACTTCAACCTACAACGAGTTGGTCAAATGAGGATAGAGGCCAAAAACCGTGTTCACTTCACACACACGAATCTGAATTTTATTAATGCTGTTTTCACCTCATTCACCCAAAAGAACTACAAGAATAGGATAGTGACCACAATAGCTGTACCTTTTATTACACTGATATGTTGATTGTGTTGTGACGAAAGAATTTCCCCTTGGGGATGAAAAAGGTATCTATCTATCTATCTATCTATCTATCTGTCTATCTATCTATCTATCTATCTGTCTGTCTGTCTGTCTGTCTGTCTGTCTGTCTGTCTGCCTGCCTGCCTGCCTGCCTGCCTGTCTGTCTGTCTGTCTGTCTGTCTTTCTGTCTATCTATCTATCTATCTATCTATCTATCCATCATTCAATAAAACGCTTACCTGATTTAGAGAAACATAATTCCTGTCAAGCAAAAATATATGATATGACATGACCCAATACAAGAAGACAGATATAGCAGAAATCCCCTGTCCTGGAACAAACACATGTTCAAATCATTGCAATTGAGCCCTAATCCAGCAACAAGGTCTCAATCCCACAAAGGTGTAGTGAGTGTAAATGACTGGTCAATCAAAACAATCAGGTAAATTCTTCTCATTTTATTAAAGAGCATGCTACATATACAGTAGATGGACTGATCCACTGCGGGGACAGCTGCAAACAGTCGACCGAACAGACATACAGGAGTCATACAGTGAGACTACTCTGACAGCATGCATTGATTTGTCACTTTTTCCTCCCCAGGAAAATAAGATGAACTCAAACTTATGGTAGAAATACTACTCACAGACACACACACACAGGGTGTGAGAAAGACGGCTGAGGGAGAGAGAGAGATTCATTGGGTGGTGTGTGTAGCCAGTGACCTCAGGAAAGCTGAGTATTAATAGCCACAGGGACAGCAGCCATCCCATAGCTATTTCTAGCTATGGCATCATACCGTGTATGTGTGTGTGTGTGTGTGAGTGTGTGTGTGTGTGTGTGTGTGTGTGTGTGTGCGTGTGTCTGTGTCGGACTGTAAAAGTATGTGGCTTAACAATGTGTCTGCATGCAGAGATTTTTAAAATGTGTTTCAGGATGTCACGTTATAATAAAGTCACAGTGACCTTATTTTATCTTTGTCCTACATGGCACACAGTTTTACAATTCACTCTTTTTATTATTCAAATCTTTGTAAATCATAACTTGAGGTAGTCTGATAAGGGAAATGTTGGCACTTTGTCATAATAGTACTCAATTAAAAGTTCAGAGTTTCCAGAAACTATACACACTATATAGAGGATATATATATATGAAATCAGGATGATCATCCTCAGAAATGGTGATGAATGATATCACTCCAGGCATTAACTTAAAAAAGGTAACAATATATTTTTACTAACTGAACAAACAAATAAACTAAACAAACAAACAAAACAACAAACAAAGTGCTGTAGTAAAAATGACTTGTTTGTAGTATCATGCACCTTGCTCATGAGATTTACAAAACACAATTTGATAAATTTGTTATCCATCCCATCTTGTTGACTGGCCATGATACATCCACATACACACCCAAATCCATGAAGAGACATTGAGACAAACACACTTAAACATAGGTGGAGACACAAACACACCCTTTCTCTCTCTGTCTTTCTCTCTCACTCTGTTTTCCTCTCTCAAACACACACACACACACTCAGGGATCTGGAACCCCATAATTACCAAACAGTGGAGCCTGCTAACCACTAGCTGGTCGGAGTGGTCATGTGATGCTGTGATCACTGGGGCCCAGCATGGAGACACATTTTCCTGAGATGTGGATCATGGGTCAGTTTCACAGATCCTGACTGTACACTTTGTACGAGATATAAAGGCAGCCAATCTTAAATGAATGTCAGCTCAGCGCATAATCTTACAAAGACATGTACAACTACCAACCCTGATTGGTTGGTACGTCTTCATGCTAGTGATGACACCGCAATCTTATTTCTTATGCACAGACAAGTTTCAGGTTGCACTGATTGCATTATTGTGCTCACAAGTTGAGAAATCCAGCATCCATCAGCAATTTTATAGCACAGCGAGAGCCGAATTTGATCCCATTTAGTCACAGTTCATGGACACTTTTACTTGGCGAGCTGGCTGCAGCTGTTTGAGCACACACGCCGATTTTAAGGTTAGACTGAGGCTGGTGTGAAGGAAGAGAAATATGAGAGGAGAGAAAAGGAAAATAAAAAAGGCAGAAAGAAGAAGGAAGTGCAAAACAGAAAAGAAGAAGAAAAGAAAGAGATGAGACATCGATAAATTATTGCCCAGCCCCCTGCAGTCAGATGGACTCTTTTCATCAAAAATATAATCAATTTTACAGAACGGCAGACATCAGATCCTGCCGGATTCTGGTGGAGAGCTGTTTTTACAGGTGTTAGTTCTTGGATATGTATATACTGTATATAGATAGATAGATAGATAGATAGATAGATAGATAGATAGATAGATAGATAGATAGATAGATAGATAGATAGATAGATAGATAGATAGATAGATAGATAGACAAACAGACAGACATCTCTCTGCAGGATGTTGTGAGGTCATTATTAAGAGGCTATGATGTAACCCCTTGTGTTGCTCTTTTGCACGGCCTGGTCATGGTCAATTTGAAACTGAAAGTAACTTTTCTCCCACCTTACGGCCTATTTCATATAAGCAGCGTGATGTCAGAAATGTCTAAATGGTTTCATTGTAGCAGTTACATTTATACAGAACTCAGGCATGACATCTATTCATAGATGTATAAATAACAGCCATGATGGGGGCGGGGATGGTGAGGAAGAAGCCAAAACACTTCTTTAAGTGATGAGTTGAACTGGTTGATTATTGTGGTTGGCACTTTTATTTCACAGCTGAACATGAGTTACAGTAAGAGGGTGTGTGTGTATGTGTCCACACACTGCAGAACTGCTGATGTAATTCCTTTCCCCATCAGAGTCGTTTTATCATGTGGTTTTTATCATACGTGTTGTAATAATGTTTTATCTCTGCCATTGGGCCCAAAATTTTCAAATGTGGCAAATATTTATGATATATAGATATTATGCAAACTAAGTACTGAACAAATGAAATACAGTATATAAATAATTATTAACTATCACGTAACTATCATTATTTAAGTATTTGATAGATTTTGTTGCTTTTTGTTAGTTTGGTAGAGACCTCCGCAATTTCCTGTTTGCACAGGAAGTGGGCTTTTGTGAGTTATAAGTATACTGTAGTATATTGATAAGTATTGTCATTATAACTTACAGGCTCAATGATTCAAACACAATTTGGCAAAAGAGATGGAAAGCATTTTTAAGACAATTTTATTAGTACCTCCATGATGAGGATAGTACAGGACAGGTTAAGAAAATGTTCAGCATATCATTAGACAGAAGAATGTGACAACCAGGAAGAAGAGAGACGCCAAAGAAAAGCTTTGCTGTCTGTGCGCACTGTTCAGGTAGTAATCAGCGACCCTCCTATTGGGGTTTGACCCGTTGAACCACAGCTGCATACAGCGACCTGATGATCTGGACAGGGTGGTGTAAATGTAGGAGTTAGACCAGATTTCTTCACACATTGACTTGGGTGTTGGGTAAACGTCGGTCCATTTTCGACACCTGCTGCCCGCTGGGCAATTGTTTGTGCCTGAGAGAGAGAGACAGAGAGAGAGAGAGAGAGAGAGAGAGATGAGTTCCAAATGAACATGGATGAGCTTAAATAACTTTCATGACTATTCCATTTGTACAATTTGGAGTGATTTGATTTGGAGGATTAAATTAATCTCTGAGGTAACGATCAATAGTCAATTTTAACATCTAATACCATGAAATGCCTAAAGCTTCCAGAAATAGCGATGCACTCTGAGGTTATCTGTATAAAATAATATTTATCAATTCCACAAGCACAGAATTTTTAGGGTAGTCAAAAACACCATAGCTTGAGAAAAAGTCAGGGTGACTGTGATGGATTTTGAGAATTTTTTATGCCTTTTCTTATACCCAACTATTTACAGATTACTACTGTAATGTGAATTAGATTTATTCAAAACTCCTGTAAATAGCCCCGAACGTATACTCAATTACCAACACTGTTACCAATGATATGTCATTTTGGTTTTTCTCATATTTTAATCCTTTTCATATTATTACATACTTGGCATCTATGCAAACTTTGGATTTTCACTTGTATTCAAAATGAGTGTATGTATGTGTGCTCTCACCTGAACTCCAGTCCCATCCAATGTGCCAGTTGTTCTTGCAGGTGTGTTCACTCTTGCAGTCCTCCCACCAGCTGTGGCAGTCCTCCTGGCACAGAGGCACATCGAGGATCCGTTCCTTACGCCAGTTCTGATCCACCTGCACACATTTATTCAGTCAGTATGAGGCACAACATGCCCATCAGAATTCATATTGCTGATATTTAATCATTGAAGGAAAGTTTCCCCCACCCACAAAAACATGTGTGCTTTAGACTAATTGCTTCTGCCAAGGTACCAGGTGGAAGATCTGCTATTGGTCCCCGGGCGCTAGTGGGTGTGTGTGTGTGTTTGCATGTGCTTGTGTGTGCTACCCGCCGCTCCTCATAGTTGGAATGGGTTAAATGCAGAGAATCTCCACATGGGGATCTCTTTAGAGCGAGAAAGAGAGTGAGAGAGAGAGATCAAGCGAGAGATCAATCATGACACACTTGTTGTATCCAGGGTCCCAAATGTGGCGAGCACTCATAGAAGCACGTGTCCTGGATGAAATGCTTCTTGCACTTGTCGCTCATGATACCGCAGTGGTTCCAGTTGAAGTTGTACAGGTAGGAGTTATCATTGTGGGCCTCTTCACTGGTGTTGGCCATGCAGCAGGCATTGTCCTGCCACGGGGTACACTGCAAAGAGACAAGGGAATAAACAAGTCACTTAAGATCACTGTATCAATCTTTACATGTATTATAGTGTGCATCCCACTGTTACGCCCTTATATGGATTTCTTCACCTGTTTGTAAAGAGATCCCTCAGGGCCGGGCTCCACTTTGTGGTGTTTGCCGTCCATACACATGTTGAGTTTGTCCAGAGACAGAGTGCCACTTGACATGGCAAGCAGCAGGAAGAGGACGACCCACATGGCTCTGCTACAAGGAGGATTATTCATACAATCTTTAATAAAGGATTAAACCACTTCAATTCTGTTTTCAGGGATATATACTTTAAATTTCAGTGAAACCCAAAGAAAAATCCCCAAACATACCAAACATTTCAACCTGCATGGAAATGTGGAAATTTGGAAATGTTTGTATAAAATTATACATAATACACTGAGAACAAAGAGACATTCAAATGCTATAGCTTGAAAAAAACATTTTTTTATATCATAACTTATCTAGAAAATATGAGATTTTCCATGTATTTTGCCTGATGTTTACTCATTTATCTACCAATGGGTAAGTGTAATAAAACATTAATAATTGAATACACTGTATAGAAAAAGTTCTGCTAAAAATAACTAATTTTTTAAGCTATGGAATTTTTTATTTCCTTTAAATCACCTAAAATGATTTACCTTCAAGTGTTCTCAATTACCTCAATTACTAATTAATTTATCATTGTGGCTAACAAGCATTTTAGGATGATTTGGTATCAAACAGCAGCACACACATAATGCAGCATCCACTCCAACTGCATGAAATCAGGTTTGTCTCCATCACGTCCATGCATGCAGTTACCGCCCAAAAATCACAAATTTTATCAGGAGAACATTGCAGTCTGTGATAATGATACAATCCACGGGTGTCAAGGCTAGATGGGGAGTTCTTCATTCTTCAGCACAGTCACAATCTTAAATATTTCTCAAAGTATAAAAAAGCCTCTTATATAGAGGAAAAGTGAAGGACAGTTCGGTCGCCCACATCAAAACACCAAACAACATTCATTCAACCAGTAGTTCAATCAAAATGCTTTTAAAGAACTTCTTTTTACATTCCCTACACTCGTAGTGTTTTACAAAATATTTAGTTGACAAATAAGATTAAGAACAAGAAGACAGAAAGGCATCAAGATAACAAAAAAAAGATTGTTCATTGATTTTGTCCTCTTTTTTAAGTATTTGGCAGAATATGTATCTGTAAAAATTGTTTGTTTTAAGCAAATTTAGTTCCCAAATAAAATAGGGTTCTATGGTATAAAAACACCTGAAAATAAATTGCTTTTTTAACCCCTTAAACTCTGGTAAACCATTTGCTAACTCACTTTAGGTTCAGGGTTATTTGGTAAATGGTAAATGAACTTTGGAGGACTTTGGACACGTTTAATGTGCCTTTCCATTTTTAGTAACCCACTAATAATTAATTATACCAAGGTTTTTAAAAAGATGTCAGAATGTCTACAGAGGTTATAGAGTATACAATTTACAAAAAAAGACTATCCTTTACATTTTTCAAGCACTGTATGGCAGTTTTAATGAAATTTTCTTGAATCTACATGTATTGGGTATCTTGGGTATTTTTGATATTTCTGGAAATTTTGTCTTTGTCACTAGACTTTCAAATAAAACTTTGTGAAGATGGACCAGTTAGTGATTACCTCAAACATTACACATCAAACTTTATGATAGATTGCGTTTGTTCATCAAGAACCTGACCACATAAACCAGTGAAAAATATCAAAGACAAATTCATTTTACCTTGTAAGATTCCTTGGTAACTCAGTTGCAAAGTGAAGTTTCTATAAATCTGCTGTCGCTCCTTTTACACCCTTACATGTACCAAACACGTTTCAGGAGACACACATATTTCCATGCATATGTAATTGTGTGAGCAGCATGTGATGAGGTGAGGTTGCCGTGACCGCAATTATCAATCGCCAGACCAAGAGTTCCCAAAGTCCAAAGTCTGAATGCTGGTCTGAGTCTGAGAATATGAGTTTGATAAAGTGGTGATCTATTCGTGCGTGTGTGGGTGTGGGCCGGTGTTATCTCTTTCTCTCTCTCTGTATCTGATATGTTATGTCTTAGGGAGACCAGAGCTCAAGGTTGTATCTTTCCATATACACACATGCACACACGCATACACAAAGTGTACAGGTTTACAGTCATGATTTATTTTCTCTTTGACCTGGAACATAATAATAAAATTTGAATTTGTGTTTGAAAGTCTTGTGGTCGCCTGACTCAGCTCCTGTCTTTTAAAAGGATGGACATATCAACTATAAATCAAAGTCTCTGTGGGAGGACTGCAAGAGAGAGCAAGAGGAGCAAGAGTAAGATGGCATCAGTGTGTTTAAATGTGTACTTATATGAAAATGATAAAATGCATGCTACTAAGTAAATAAATTGAAGATTCATGTCAATTAAATGTGTCTATTTGCATGAATACAAAGATATCTAAGATAAGATTCCAGTTTAAGTACCAGATACACATGTACTTGTTTTGTTTCTTTACCTGAGTTATCTACTTATTAGCATGAGTTATTTACTCATTAGCATGCATTTCATCATTGTGAAACATCATTTAGATGCTGATGTTAGTTTTACTTAAGTATCAAAAATATTGGTTTGGATAATAGCTGTCCTCTGTGTAGTGTTCTGTTTTAAGTTCACAGTTTGTAAGATAAAGCATTTGTACAACTTAGAGTAACTTTATCACATGAGAGACATTAAACTGATTAAAACCACCAAAACTGAACTAATCATACAGTTGTTTTGATTTTTATCAATATCAGTTCTCAGCTAAGCGGAACCTTCGTGAGGCGGTACATGGCGAGGGGACACCGGATATATTTGTAGGTAACCACCGACTGCTTCCGGTCGAGTCGGGTTTGAATTTGTTCGTGTCCCGGTGTAAATACGAACAGGTAATTAACGTACTCACCTCCGTTTAATTTGTTTTGGGTTAACTACAGAGACTAATAATTATTTTCCGGTGATGTCTTTGTATTTGGTGCGCGGTGAAAAGTGAAGGCTTTCGTCTGTAAATGGCGCGTTAGCTTTGTTTTTATTTGTGTTTCAGTGTCTAAAGTCATTCTCCTTTGATTCGCCGAACTACAAAATACCATTTCCTTTTTAAATATAGTACTTCTCTAGAAGGTTCAGTTTTTAAAATACCATTTAGACATATAAACTCAATTATTAATAGTTGCTAATTTGACAATGCGCGTTAAATTTATCCAAAGTCCTCGAAGTAACACTGAACAGTTTGCCTTTAAGTGTACTCGATTACCAAGCTATTTATCAACGATTAAGGGCCTAACATTAAATTTAAGATTCTCGAGATTTTCTGATGACAGTAAGCCTGACCCCCTAAAGCTGGATTTTTTAAATTTCCCCTAATTTATATTTTATTATGTTGTATTTTATACAGTTTTATACAGATTTTCGTAGAATGCATCCTGATATATGTGTTATCTTTGGAAACTGGAGGCGATTTTGTAAAGATGGACCCATCAGTGGTTACATTATATTTTAGATATAATGATTTTGTAGTGTGGTTCTATTCAGATGACAGCTAAGAAGAACATGAAGATGCATTGTATTTGTGTGTATTATAGCGATATCACAGGTATCACAAAGTGCATTGTAACTTAATGTTGTCGGTTTGCTTGTGCGTCTGTGTCCTGCCTGCAGACATGTCCACTCTGTTCCCCTCTCTGTTTCCCCGCATCACTGAGTCGCTGTGGTTCAACCTGGACCGGCCCTGTGTGGACGAGACAGAGCTGCACCAGCAGGAGCAGCAGCACCAAACCTGGGTACTAAACCAAACACACACATTCAGCAAGGTGTCCCTCTTGTCTGGAATGAAAATATTCCCTAAATTGTATGGTAGATTTTTCCTTTTCCTTTTTCTAAAGACTGCATACTTCCACAGCGCAGCATGTAGTTTATGGGGGTGGTTATACCTCTGTGTCGTGGTCTCAAAGTGGCAATCCACACACACACACATTAGTTAAGTGATAAAATAGACCCCAAACCCCAAATTACTCCCGACAAGCAAGTGGGCCTTGCATGGTTACACCGGATTTTCGGTGTGTGAATGTGTGGATGCAAGGGCAAACATTGTCATGCCGTTTGGATAAAAGCGCTGTAGAAATGCAGTCCAGTCAATTTGGATGTTCGTACAGATTTTTTTAAATTATTAATTAAGTAATTAAGTTTATTAATTATTTTATATATATTAAATAAGCCCTAAACTCTTAAATTTTGAATGTGTCCATCATCATAAGGTTTGATTTTAACTTCTAATGAAATGTCCATCTATCATTGGACAGAAAGATTAAACTTCTAGGTGTTACAGTTTTATTCTTTTAACTGAGCTCCCTTCAGTCATGCTGTACTCATGCTGGAGGGAAATCCTCTGATCTGTGTATTTGTTTTCTTTTTACCTCAGTTACAGAGCATTGCAGAGAAAGACAACAACCTGCTGCCCATTGGGAAACCCCCTTTTCAGGTATTTATGTAAACTTAAATATGTATCAAATACAGATCTCAACCTTTTAGAGTAAAAATGATGCTTGGTTTTTCCCAGTAGGAAGTGCTGCTTAAAGATGTGTCAAATGTGGTATGAACAGTTCAATGGAAAAAGATGGAAGACAGCGCAGAATAACTTTTTTGTTCTCTTAAAGCACAATTTGTACCAAGGCATAGGTTTTAGCATTTTATATTTCTGCTCCTTTGTGTTAACTGGGTGTAGTCAAATTATGATGAAGAGGAGGAGGAAGATGACGAAGATGAAGAGGACAGCGAAGAAGACTCTGAAGATGAAGATATGCAGGACATGGATGAGATGAACGACTACAATGAGTCGCCTGATGATGGTGAAATTAATGAGGTAAGGTAACACGAAATATTTGTCTTTAAAAGTTTCTCAAAATTGGTCTGCCGTTTCAATCACTGTCAGTACATAACAGTGATTGGCTGACAGTAGTTTGTCAGTAGTATTTTTTCCTCTTTAGGTGGCTGGTAACCTTTAATCTTTCTCCACACCACAACACCAGCAAAGATTAAGGACGGGGGCTTCTCACATTATCTTGTTGATTTGTTTGGCAATGTCAATGAATGACATTACTTCACTATTTTTCATGGAATTATAGGAGTGGTTATTCACCAACCTGCTATTATTTCACCCTACTATTACTAGATGTCAGTTGAGAGACAAGAAAGTAAAATTAAGGAGTATCACTTTAATCTCATTTTAGCTAACTTTCTTTCTGTAAACAGGAATAGCAATTAAAAAGTACAAATTCTGCAAATCTGAACTGGATCCACTTGATTGAAATTTATTTGATGATTTTTACAGTTCCTGAAAATTTAAGCACAATGAAAGTAATGATCTGCAATTTGGCTCCCTTTCTGACTGTTAGGTGGACATGGAGGGACCAGACCAAGACCAAGACCAGTGGATGCTTTAGTCCAGAAGACGTTTCTTCTGCCTTCATCAAGCTGTCTTGAGTTTCTCCTGACTGCTGTCCCGTCACTCTGTGCGACAAATATATTTTCATATTTGTGTTACTAGTGAAAAATGGACCTTAATCGATGTTTGTGTAGATGTAGCGGGATTAAATCCAGCTCACGTCTCACTGTCTGGTAGACTCTGAGCGTCAGTGGACATTGATGTTAGCACTGCTACAAGCAAAGAGGACGCAGTGTGAAAATGCTGGCATCATGGGTGTGTTTTTAGATGCACATACGTCTGTGCATGTCATGTTTTGTTTGTATTTTAGTGGCAGTGCTTGAACCTGCTAAATATGTTTATACGCAACTAATTTAAAGCAGTTTGAGATGCATTTTAATCTTTAGCACATGCCTGCACACATGCACATACACACACACACACACACACACACACACACACACACACACACACATTAAGTAAAATGAGGACTGCTCTCTCTCTCTCTCTCTCTCTCTCTCTCTCATTTGAACTTTGAAATTGTAACTTCAATCATGCAACCTGTGAGCCATCAGAGAGCTGACTTAACACAAACATGTGTTCAATCTTCTAGTTAATTTATCACAAGTTAAGAGCCATAAAAATACAAAAAGCATATAAAACATCCTTAGTTCAACTCAGTTTTGTATAATAATTTACATATAGCTTTCATCTGTGGCATCTGAATGTGTTACTTGCAGGACTTGGACTATTTATTCAAATAAATATTTTGACTATATCTGGTTTCATAGTTATGATTTTTAATAGTTTTAATAATGCAGGACACAGTAACAAAGACGATGAGGGCTGCATGAAGGTGTGACTGATAGAGCCTTAAAATGACATCACAATATTTCAGGAAGATTTCACTGTAACAATGTTTATGACAAAATGAAAAAATAATGCTCTACAATCCAAAACTTTTGGGGAATTTTCACCTATTTTGACATACATAAATGAATGGAAAACATAGCTAAAGAACAGTAAGGTCAAAATGCATGTAGGCTATGAACCCTCATTTGACAAAGAGCATCTAGTTTCTGGAAATATATTCATTGTTATGGTAAAAAAAAAAAAAAATGTCATTTATGAATAACTTGGCCATACTGAATGTTGGCCTTATGAAAACTGCATGTCTTCTGAGTGCTACAAAGTTTTACACTCAATATAGACACAGTATCGTCAATATCATGACATGGACATCTTTGCCAAAAAGTAATTACATTTCTGTGGTGATATGCTACAGTGCTCGGTGCCTGGACATTCTAAATGAAATCAATATGAGGGGAGGGATGTCAGGTCCTATGGTTAATCAGGAAGTCCAGAATTAATACAAAAAAATACAGAATTGTAGTTCATCATGTTAAAGTTGGCGATAATTTGTCTGTTTGGTGTGCAGTGTTTGTGTGACATTTTCACACTTAAATGTAAGCACTGATTACTCTGTTTCCAGCTTCACTCACTGAATTCTCAACAGGGCTGAAACATTTAAAGCACAAATACAGTATGAAGTTTGACAAATTGCACCCACAATGCTTTATATTGAAACAATCATTTCCCGAGTTGCTCTTTGTGATAATTTTTTAATTCAAGTCATATTAAAATGTGTTAAAAATGCTGAATAAGAGCTGCTGTAGGATGATTTATGCCCGCAACAAATCTAAAATGTCTCTCAACTTCACTGGTGTTTTTTTTACCCAGCAGGTGGTGCTAACAGACATCCCCTCCTGAAAGAATCTGGAAGGACATTTCTCACCTGCATTTCACCCAAACTTTTATATTTTATGTTAAGTGTTATGGGTTTCACAACTTTATCACCTTATTAATAAAAAAAATGAGAAAGAAGTGACCTGTGCAGGTTGGAAATGTCCTCCCCTACCCTCTTCAGACAGAATGATATAATAGCTGTGGTCCATTAAGCTGTAATGAGACTCTGCCTAACTAAATCCATGGCCTGCTGTGGTTATTGTCTGATATGGATCAATTTGATTTAGATTTGCAATAGAATATTTTTTTAGCTTGAGGTGTGTCATCTTCAGATCAGTATGCAATATCTGTCCCACTCTGATCTAAATGATTCCCTGGTACACCAGCTCAGCCATGCCATCCCTGATGCCTTTGCTGTACTCCAGAGTGGCCTGATGAATCCTCCACTCGTACAGGCCGCTCTTACGGATGTGGCGGAGGAACTTTGGAGCCCCGGGAAAGAGAACGTTGTCAGCCACTATCATTGAGCCCTTCCCCAACAGACCAGAGCCTTCCAGCAACTGGAACACACAGAATGCAGAATAACGCTGCTGAAGTTATGGCACTTCACATGGTAACTCGAGTGAAGAAATCTATATGGCCGACATATCCAGAATAAAGGAAAATTTAAGGGAAATACACAACGTTGCACCTTGAAAACATGAAGTTCAACATAATGAATTAGGGATTTTTTAATGCATTTTATATTCAGTATGATCAATTTAATCACTGGCTTACTAATTTAAAAAATTCTTTTTAAAACAGGCCTTTCTTACATCTGCTTAATAGATGTAAAGTCCTTTAATAACCCTAAACACTTTGCTTTAAAGTATAATCAATAACCAATTAATTTATCAGCATTTAAAGGGTTGATGGACACATATTACAGCCACTATGAGTTCATTTTTGTTAACTTTGGTGATGTGTGTGATGTTTTTGCAACACCAGGTAATAACGTATGGTCAGAAAATGAGGAAAAGCATAAAACATTTACATGCACCCATACACGTGCCATCGCCTCCACTCAGTGACGGAGGCGATCACCATCCTGCTGGAAGAAGTGACATTAGAGCCATGTAAGCATCTTTTGTGTTTATTCCTGTCACCTGCAGATCAGGGCGGTAGCATTTCTTCCAGTGGTCCATGAAGACAAAATCCAGCCTCTCTATACCATACTCTGACCTCAGCTGAGGAATCACCTCGTCCGATGGTCTCACGATGAGCTCCACCTGGAGGATACAAGTAAAACAACAAGCCTCAACAACAACTCTCCATTTAAGATCCAGTATATTGACTTCTGGGAATTCTAGCAATCCTAGGAATGTATTACCGCCCTGAAATATGTCATGTACCTGTAGCGCCCCCTACTGATGGAGTCTGATTAGGGCAAAACCTAGGGACCTAAATAATACCACCATTTTCCACGAGGGGAGTAACTCCCTCCACTGTCAATCATAGCTCCTGTTCTTGGGCGTGATGTGTTGCGGTGGCAGGACCATGGTCATTTTCACAAATTGCTATTTTTAGATAAACATCAAGTGAACCTGCAGAGACAGAGCTCTCGAGATTCTCTACAATAAACAGAAATAGCACGAGCACCTAAGGCTACGTCCACACTAAGAGGAATAAATCTGAAAGGACGTCTTTTTATCTGCGTCTTGCCTTTCCATCCAAACTGAACCAGCATTTTCATCAGGGAAGGTGCAGGAAATGATGATGTATGATGGTCATGTGATCCTTTCATGTAGATTGGACCAAAACTAACATGGCGACGTTGTCCAAATGTTAGCTTTTTTTTGGCTACTTTCATTGCATTATTGGAGTTGAAAATTGTTTTGTATAATACACGTCTTATTCCAGCAGATTTTTTTTTCCACAAACAAAGTCAGAGACAGAAAATTAAGTATTTGATTGTGACAACTCTTCTAAAATGCTTTGTGAACACTAGTGTGGACAGAAAACATTCACATTCACAGCGTTATAGTTTCCCATTGCACAAATCAATCAAACCACAACCTTTTTGGGCCTTCATAGGGGTCATAAGGGTCATAGGTCTCAGAACAGACCAGGTGTAAAAGCATGATAAGTGTGTTTCGGCGCTCTTACCGTGTCGTCATCAAACCCTGCCAGACGGATAATTTTTTCGGCAATTGCAGCGTTCCTTTGGTCCATCTCCACACTGTAGAGCCTGGCACCCACAGGCAGAGCCCGGGCGATCCGCACGGTGCTGTACCCACAGTGACTACCAAGCTCCAGCACCGTCAGAGGACTCTGCTCCATCAGCAGACGGTCCAGGATCTTCCCTGTGCATGAAGGAATCAGACCAAAACATGCATTTTATTCTCTGAGCCAACATCTGTATATAAGGGTTCAGTCTGTAACCCCTCCTCTGACCGTAATAACCCCCCCGCATCACCATGGTAACTCCCTCTCACCAACCTATCAGGGGTCAAAAGGGATTGCATGCATGCCATAGATTTTTACATTCTGCATGTTGACGTGTTGTTTCCTCACCATCGGTGTATTCTATCATTTCTTCACCCACCTTTTTTAGGGCCGATGTTACTGATGAACTCCACCTTGCTGCACCACATATCGAAGGCGTCCAGGATGCTGTCAGGGTCTCCAGGGGTGGCGTGGGTTAGGACGTACTGGTAGGCACGCTCCTCCCGGCTCAGGCCAGTAACACAGTCTTTCCATATTCTGACCAGGACCGCACGGTACAACAGCACAAAGTAGAAGCGGTACCTGATGAGAAGAGTCAGCAGGAGGGGGACGAAGGCCAGAGCGATGGCAGCAGACACCATGCTGTAAGAACAATCACAGACTTATTGGTCATTTCTATCTTATCTTGTCACATACACATTATATATAGTACACACAGTGAAATGCTTATTCTGGTTGGAACTAGCACAAACAAAAGAGAAGAAAGACCAAAAAAAGACTGCATACATGGATATAGTGGGCCAACCAAAGGAGAAGAGAGAGCAAGACAGACTACATGTTTTAAAAATACTTTCATTATGTGAATGATTTGAATGAATAAGGTGGGGATGAATGAAGGAAAGTTAAGGTTAAGGGGAACTAAGCGGTTTTTTTTTTGGTCTAAACTCCTTCTCCAACTTAAAACGTCCAGGTATGGTTTATTAGTTCTTTTAAAATAACCTTTCATATCGTAGCTATTTATTGTTAATACCAGGTACGATGGAGATTCTCCCATGTGTCTTATTGACACTATCTGTGTCCTATGTAGGCCTTCCCCAAAGCAGGAACAAAATGTTTCTCTTTCATGGATCCTCCCTCACAGACACACACCTTCCTTTCAACAGACACCTTTATTACACTCGGTGATGCCCCTCCCCTCACCCTTTCCGTGTCCATCCCATGTAAGCAATACCAGTTAGTGTGATGTAAATGAACCCAGACATTACACATTGTTTTTCCTCTCTGTGATATTACTTCTTCAATAAACAAAGCTCACCTATGCAAGCCAAGACCTGCCTCTGACTTTTTTACATCAAACATCAAAACCACCACCACGGGCAAAATGCTTTTATCGTGGTTGTGCCCATGCTTGTATTTACAGGGTGGATTCTGTCATGCTGTATACTTTATGTTACATAGCCTTTACAGACAAGCTGTATACTTTAGATTACATAGTCTATACACATAGTCAGGTATTTAAATATAAGAACGTCAACAAAGTATCTTCATTTTAGCTGTCTAGCCCCATATGTCTACAAAAGTCTCATCCATATGTACTATTAAAAACATTTCCAATGAATTTATCAACAAAGAAGAAACAACATAGTGTAATTAACAGGAATGCACATCAGATACTGACACTAAAGTAGACGCTAAATTAAAGATGACTAAACATGGATGCATACAATGATCGTTATATGAAACTGTTGTATTTAAGGTAAAGTATTTTGTCAAATGATTAAACAGATTTGCTTTTTAAATTGCACCTTAGTTTAATATTGTCAACACACAATCTGTCGTGGTTCGGATCTGTGATCAATGTCAAACCGCACGCTGCAGTTCTCTGGATGTTTCTATGGCCTTAAATAACTATGAACACCGCAGGCAGGCCGCACCACACCGTAGGACAGTTACATTAAAACACATGCATTAAAACAAACTCTCTCTGCCATAATACTCACGTGTTCTGGTGAAGGTAACGCAGCTGTGAGAAGGATTGCAAAGATGAAAGTGGCACAACAGCCGAAACAAATGAAGGGAGGCTGAGGTGTGTTTGTGTTAGAGAAGGTAAGAAAGAGACCCGGGCATATGAATAATTTATCTATCACGTGTATGTGCGTATGGTATATCCATGGTATTATTTCCAACAAACATTATAAATAATATAAATACAACTGTAGTTCTTCTTTTAGCTCATTAACATTAATATTGTTTCTTTTTCAGATTTTTTTTTTTTTGGATGTGGAGCAGGCAGCAGGAGAGTGAGGCAGTGTGAAACAAACATTTGACATATCAAGTTAACATCAACAGGTGTGTGTGCGTGTGTGTGTGTGGAATCCAGTTTCTCTTCACTAAGCCATGAAGGAACACACCAGAAAAGCACAAACATCAATAAAGTAACTAAAGGCCATTTATAGAACAATCCAACAGAAATCAGTTCTTTAAAATACAAACTATTTTCCAAAGTATAAAAAACAACAAGTTCACCTAAATGTTTTCATATTTACAGTAAGGCAATGTTAAGCACTTTCATACAACTGTCACAAAATGCTACATGGTGAATATGTATATTTGTGGTTTGAAGGTCTTGCTGTGTGCCAGTATTATGATAGTATTAAAGGTAGGTAGTATAAGAAGATATTTAATAAGAATGATACACTGAGTCTAGAGGAAAGCCCTCTGCATGAGTACAAAACCTCAATTCAGTCCAAGGCACAGCATGTAACACAAAACTGCCTTTATTGTCCTTGGAATGTAGGATTATGTTTAGTGTCTTCTATAGTTTGCCAGGACTGATGGAAAAGCTGTGGAACTGCACGAAGCAAAACAAACAGAAAAACTTTTAGCATTCTGCACTTCATGACCACTGAATTGGCACAAATCCAAAAAGCTGCTTTTGACTCAGGAAGTAATTTGCAGAATAAACAAAGATGGTCCTGGTCAGACAAGCCACACGTACTAACATAGCTTTAGAGATTTTACTTAGAGTGTACATTGTTTTACTCTGGCTATTTATTGCAGTTGTGTAATACTGTCCCATCACATCTTAATGAGAACCACAGACCCACTCTGAATACGAGGCCTGCCTATAGATCTGGGCAAGGCATCTTAAGGAGAGCCCTGATGAATTTCTTTAACTCTCTGTCCTCCTTACTCCACTTGACCAGCCGAGTTACCACCAGCCTTCCCTCCTCAGCCTGAACCAAGGCCAGGTACCATCCACCCTGGACCCCGGTCCCCCCCTTCCCTCCTTTCAAATGTCCTCTCTCCTTTTGTTGGTCTTCTAACGCTGCGTTTTCTTCCGTCTCAGCTGAGTCGAGGCCGGGGCACATACAGGTGCCGCCTTCTTGCAGCCACAAAGCACTATGGGCCATCGCGCCTCCAATCCCTTCAGCCCTCTCTGCACCTCCGCCAGCCCATCTCAGGATGCGGCTCCGGGCCTGAGGGACCAGCTGACGGTCCCCTCCCACGTTTGACACACTGCCCAGACGCATCTTAAATGCTGAGACACAGAGAGAGAGAGAGAGAGAGAGAGAGAGAGAGAGAAAGAGAAAACTTTTAACATCTGTCATGTCAGACACATTGCTAACTCATTGTAGAACTCATTATGCTGTGTGTATTATGGGAAGTGCCTATGTAAAACAGAAATACAACAACAAGGTAAAATAATAAAAACAATAATGGTGCTCCTGTATTCTCTGTCTGTCACATTCTGTCTGTTACTGTCCTCACCATATGGACTGCTGCAGAAGTTGTCCTGGATGTCAGTCTCTCCCTCAGCAGCCAGGCTACAGGCATCGCAGATGACACTCCCTGCAGATGGTAAAGGGGAGGAGGGGGAGGGGGTCGTTAGATGATTGTGTGTCTGTCGCCCGTCTGATGGTTAGTTTGAAGGATTAACAAGTTGGTAGAACTAAAGTTGTGCCAAAATTCAATAAAGGCCGATGGTCAGAAAATTCTTCAGTGAAATTCTGCACAAAAGTTTGTGATAATTTGAAGGTGAATTAAAATGCTATATCTTTAAAAAGCTTTCAAAAATCTTTTATTTTTATTTGTACTTTGCACAGATTTTCTTCCTAACAATTCTTTCCAAGTTACACTGTGTTGTTGTTTTGTGTTGCTGTTTATTTTTATTTACAGTATCTTATTTTTGGATGCCCATGGGAATGATACATCATCCCTGACATGAGCCTGTGAGTGGATGAGTTGACAATAAGAATCTCTAGAAGCTGTAAAACACGATCTTAAAGCCTTTTCCAAGATGTATAACCAATTATCAATTGGTTACTATTGTCAAAGAAGATCCCAATAAATTCATCAAACGTTTAACTCATTCAACTTTGAAGTAACCATCCAAATTTTATTTTAAACTGTGGTGAAAAGCCCAAAGTTTTAAATGATACCAAACACGGGCAGAACAAAGACAGTTTTCGTGGAAGTTAAAACTTCAATAGCTTACAAAAAGTAACGCTTGCTGCAAAGGATTTTTTTTCATCATCGCTTCTCAACATTTAAAACGATCTACGTGGTGCACTCATTTATTCATGTATTTCTGTTGTGGAAAAGACCCAGTTTATTGATCTAAAATCCCTTCAACAACCCTGACTTTCCCCCAAATTTTACCCATTCATTTCCAAGAGTTTCAAGCAGAAAAGTACAACAATGGATCCCGTCGTGTAAATATTTACTAAACAAATAGCGGAACTTAAATACGAATCAAATGTTTCCTCACGACAACCGTGGGCCACACAGAGCCAGTCCCTCACCTTTCACCGACTCCTCCTGCCGGACCTCCTCCACCGTCCGTACCTCCTGCTCCCCGGTTGCTGGGATACACAGCTGAGTCCCGCGGGGGAACCGGGTGCAGTTGAACATCTCGGGCCAGGGGAAGCCGAACGCGCTCATGACGGGCACGCAGCCGTCCCGCACGGCCTCACACAGGCTCCTGCAGGGGCTCACCGGCCCGCTCAGCTCCGGGAGGCACACCGGGGCGAACAGCGAGCACAGGAACTTCTTGGTATCCGAGTGGCAGAGCTTGGAGACCAGCGGCAGCCATGAGGCGGACTGCTGCTGGGCCTCTTTCAGCGAGTCGTGGCCCAACAAGTTGGGGATCCGCATGTGCCTGTAGCCGATGCCGTGGCACAGGGACAGGGTGCTGGGGATGGGTTTACACACCGAGCGGACCGACGAGCTGAAGCCGAGCGACTGGGGTGCGAGCTGGGCGGGAGCCACGGTGTCAGGGGCGCAGACTGGAACCAGGCAAAGCAGGATCAAGCTCAGCACGGACATGGCTCTCTGTGAATCAACAACAAGATACAGAGCCGCACTTCTGTCTGGACTTGACCGGCCCCGGAGGTGTAAACAAAGAGGTGTGTGTTGGGGGGGTTAAATGAGAGGGCAGGCGCCTCCCAGTCCCCTACCCACCCAGTCAGACTCCTCCAGCTGTGATCTGAGTGGGCCTGCCCTCCACCGCAGGCTGTGTTCACTGACAAATGTTGGACAAATCATCTGAAGCTAAACAATGCAAACAGCCAGGGATGGGTATAAACACCCCTGTTGTAAATGTATCAAAATGAACATCAACATACTCGGTGCAAAAATGTACTTGAAAAAATACCTTATTTTGAAAATACAGTAGCTGCTTTTCATTAAAATCTGAATGGAAATCAGATGTTCTTTGTGTTTTTTGTTTCACATTTATTCGGTGATTGTTTGGACTGTTCCGTGAGTTGAGGGCTACCAAGCTAGCAGGCTAACTAGCTAATCTTGCCCTCTAATATAACATTAAACATTGTTAATGCTAATCAAATTTCCATAGTCAGTTAGGTTCACATTTTTGAATGGCGCATTAAACAAAACAACCAAATCTTTCTACTTCATTCTAGACGAGCTCACACTCCTCATTCTGACGTTAACACACATTGTTTGAGATAACAGACAATGTGCAAAAGTTTTATCTATGAATTGTTTTTTGTCAGTTATTATGTAAAGTCGCAAACATCTCATGGCTTCTCCAGTGTAAGGATTTCTCCTTTTTTCAGTGAATATTCAGGGAATTCAGTGAATCATACAACATGTTATAAAATAAAGAATACATTCATCAATTTGCTCATAGTTAACGGGCTGATGAACCAGGTTAGTGGTAACATGCTTTGGAGAAACAATTCAAATGTGTGCTATAGAAGCTGCGGGATTGGCAGATACAAAGAAAGACAACAGAATTCATTATTTGCAAAAAAATTATAAGAGCTTCCCATTACTTTGGTTTGTCTGATTCTTTATTAAAAACTAAGAAATCCTTGTAGATTTCTCCCAATCTGAGCTCCAACTTTCAAGCTCATTTTGGCACAACAGGACTAATTCATCTCTTACATATCCAGCCAAAAAAGGTCAAATAACATTGAAAAACATGATTGTGGATGTTTTGTCCTTGTGTCTGTTATGAGAAATTACTTCAGGAATGTGCATGCATTTGTTCCTCAAAGCAATAAGAAAGATTGCATGCTGAATGAGCCACATCAGATGCTGGTTTGATGTATGAAGACTTCTGCAGAAGTGAAATCAGTATTTGAGAAATGCTTGCTGCAGACAGACAAACTGTGACTGTGGTGGTGTGTGTCAATCTGTTGCCATACCCTGCCAGATGGTGTCAGAGAGAGAGCAATCCTTTCATTTCCTGCTGCAGAGTCCACATGCCTCATCATGTACCCTCAATTCGTCTTTGCCTGCTGTTAATATTTTTAATCTGACTCCATATGATTTTCAAACATCAGACAAAATCTTTGTTTTGTAGTTTTTTTCTGCCGTGTGGATTAGGCTTTTTTTTTTTTTATCGTATCCACGCCTTTACATTAACCTTTTTATATTTACCGTGCTAATCTCACATGAAAGAATCTCCCTTTTAAAAAAAATCTTTTTATGGACCTTAACTTGTATTTCCTAAACCCGCTATTTTTTACCTAATTTGTAAAGGCAGCTCAAGTTACATTCAATGTATGAAAGGAAATATACAAAAAAAGTTAATATTATTTGTAGTATTAGTATTATTATTTTTGTGATCGTAATAGTAAAGAAGAAGAAGAAGAAGAAGAAGAAGAAGAAGAATTGAAGGATAAAAGCGCCACTCCCCCGTCACGTGACGAGGGCCTGCGCGACTTCACAGAAAGCGGAAGTGGCACTGGTGTTGTTGCAGCAGACCTGCTGTCATGTGATTGCTCGCCCGAGGAGCTGCTGCTGAAAGGAGCGTTGCTACTTCAGAAGAAGCCAAATCAAAGCGAGCAGGACAGCCGGTGTATGCTTGTTGGATCGGACAGAGGCGGCTGCTTTCTCTCGGAGGACTGGGAGCCGAGCGTGTGCTGCTATGGGGTGCTGTTACAGCAGCGAGAACGAGACCACAGAGCAGGTAGCTAGCTGCTAACAGGCTAAAAGTGCCCCGCTAATTACCAGAGTTTGTCCCAACACCCAGCTTATTTGGCGTGAATATTGGGCTGATCGAGGTCATCTGACAGACAGCATTGGTTTGAAGTTATTATTTGGCAGAGGAACTGACAAGACAGCAGAAGTAGCTTTAGCTTGCCCGATAAGCTGGAGCCTCAGTAAGGCCTGACCCACATAAAACTGAAAGCAAAGCAACAAATGTTTACTCAAGGCAACAGCGCGATCATTCTTGAAAACAATTCACTTTAATAACGATGTAGGGTTGGTTTATATATTTATTCTTAAAATGGAATGGTGTAAAACTGAGATTAGTAGGTGTAATGGAAATGTTTTCCAGCACCATAACAGTGTTATACTCCGGACGCAGCGTTCAATATGTTGTGTCATATGACCCACAAGTTCCTGTTCACCAAAATAAGCTATTTTATAACTAGCTTATATCTAGCAACATAAGCCATGTAGTTTCTGGAAACAAATCACTTCCTCCTTCAGGTAGAAGTTAGGCAACCAAAAATGCAAATAATATAATGATGACTTGCTGTCCTTTTAAACTCTGGTAGCCACCTATGGGTCCATCAATATATGGATTAATTTAGATTTCTAGTGAAACTCTCATGATAGTAAATATACCAGGATGCATTGGTTTATTTGTGATGGATATCTGTATAAATGGATACCCATCACATCCAAAGTTAAGAGAGAAATTTACAGAAAAGTAGAAATTAAAAAAGTAAGGCATACTGTAATGGATTTGGGTATTTTAAAAAAAAACCTCTACCTGTTGTATTCAATTATTAATGGGTTGCTAATGTTAGAAGATCAATGTAATTCAAAATACATTAAATAACCATGACTATAGAAGTGTCAAGAACTTCCGGGATTTTTTGGAAAGAGCAACCAGAAGAACTGGAAAAACTCCTAGTTGTAGACCATGTTACAACCATTAAATTTTAATCCCAAAGAGTATTGAACCACTTAAACCACTGGAAAAGGCTTTACAGGGTCAGACAACAAATAGTTTCTGACCAAGATTCTTTTTGAAGATAAGGAGAAAAAACAAGTCCAAAAGGGCCCTAAATGGTCCATCATAGTCTTGGGTTGGGTTGGCAGGATGTTAAAGAAGTCCAACTAGGGTCCAGGATAGTTTGGAGAGGAGGAAGGAGGGGGAGGGGTGTAGGTCATATGTTGATGAAAAGACAAACGTAACAAGTGTTCATTGTCAACAAATGTTTAAGTCATACCTCAATTTATGCCTTACATCTACTGAAGAATTAAGTGTTGATTATTGAGGTGGCATATCCTGCCTTTGTCAGATCTGATTTATGTTACTGAAAAGTACAGATTCAGGTTCCTTGATACTGAAAAGTACTTCTTTGTTATTATGAGCATGGTTTTATTAAGATAAGAATCTATAATTCCCCAGGTAGGGTACACTGTTAATATGTATGATTTTTGCCATTCTTTTATCTGATTTTCGTGATGTCTTTTTTTGTGGCTTCAGGACCCTAGTGAACGCAAGCCGCTGATCCCCCACCCGAACCCTGTCAGCAAACCTCCAAATGGGACAGAATGGATCACTGCCAATGTCCCATCAGCACGGACAGATGAACAGGCTCTCCTCACGTCCATTCTCACCAAGACAGCACAGTAAGGCATTCGTAACATAAACAGACTGAGCCGACGGCACATTTATAAACTATTAGAAAAGCAACAGTTCACGTGGCCTCGATACAAACCTGCCAATATTCCCACTGTGTTACTCTGCAGGAACATCATTGATGTCTCAGCAGCTGATTCTGTCATGATGGAGCAGCATGAATACATGGACAAAGCTCGGCAATACAGGTAAGTGAGCAGCTACAGTATGTAAGTTAAAACTACATGTCAGTTGTATGTCAGTTAAACCCTATCAGCAGTTTGGATAAAGGATCAGTCAAAATCTGTCATGGAATCGTTCATCAGCTGAATTATAAGTAGCCTATAAACTTTAGGTAACTCAGGAGTTAGGGAAAACTTTTAAGCTACATTCCTGATTCTGAATTCGCTAGCACCTTTGCATGTGGTAAAAACAAAAATCCCTAAGCCTATGTAATGAACTATGAGCTTTTTGTCATTGAAAAAATGTCAAGTGACATTACAAAGGTTAGAAAGTCTTCAGTCTTAATAAAGTCTTACATCTACACGGAAAGAAAACCTGACACCTGCTTAGCTCCTTTTCACTTTGTGTGGTGCTTCTTGACATTATGTACCAAGAAGTAAATGTTGGTCGCGCAGTTCTTTAACTCTATACTTCAGACGATCCAAAAACAGAGTGGTGGTTTCAGCAAACTTCTGTTTGTTTTTCAGCACAAAGTTGGCTGTGTTGAGCAGCAGTCTGCCCCAGAAGAAAGCTCTCACGCTCCCCTCCCTCACCAGCCAGCCACACCAAGTGCTCGCAAGTGACCTGGTGCCATATTCAGATGTTCAACAGGTACTCCTGTTCTCGCATTTATTGGAATACAGACATTGTGTTTGTGTTGGCATGTTTCACTTGCACTTATTTCCTCAGTGGCGTTATTCTGGTTTGGATACCTGGAATAGAGTGTAACCTCTGGGCTTCTGTGGTATTTGAGTGTGTAAGGGTGTGACTTAATGTGTGGCTTAATATACAGTAGCTCTCAAAAACAGCCAGTACATTTTTGCACACTGAATCAAGGAATTCTTATGGTCCTATACAGCTTCAAAGATTCTATTTTGTAGACTTAATTAATTTTAACACTGTACTAGAGCTGTCATGAGTAATCAGTTATTCAGTTCATTAATTGACTAAAATCATACACAATCAATATTTTGACAATTGCAAATATAGTTAATTATCCAATGCAGAGATAAGCTATCTTCTGAGAGTTTTTTTTTTACCTATTACTGAGATTTCTGGGTGTGGTAGGTTGCACACAATCTGTCTATTATTGGTAGAACAGTGGTGGACAGGGGCAGTATTTTTTCTTCAGGTATGACTGTGTGGAAAATGTGGAAAAGGAATGTGGAGCTGGATGGTTTTATTTAGATAGATTTGATTGTTCTCAAACAAAAAAGTCCAAATAAAAACAATACAATAACATGACTGAAGTTAATGTCATGGACTACCTGAAATACTGCAACGGACCACTGGTTGAAAAGCCCAATTTTAAATATTCAAAATAATGGATAGTAACAACCTTACACTGTACACGAATTCCTGCTGATTTCTTGTTTTTTTTTTCTTTTGTTTTGCAGGTATCCAAGATAGCAGCTTACGCTTACAGTGCAATCTCACAAATCAAGGTGGATGCTAAAGAAGAACTGGTGGTTCAGTTTGCCATTCCCTGAGTCCGTGACTCCGGCCTGCGTATTGTTCCTATCATCCTGCTCTCTCTGTTTCACCCCAGCATCCTTACCCTCCAGCCCACCCTTCATTAAAGCATCTTGATCTGTGTGCTCCTTAGCTGCACCTACAAAGACAGAGACAATTGGGACTGTGCCTCAGATTGCACCCTATGGTTGTCCTTTAATTATGTCACTGACAAGTAGTAATTTCTTGTCAATGGTCTGGATGAGTCAGTGGGGTGTGATCTGATTTACAACAACAAGGCCTGTAGCTAATGTCTGGATTGCAACATTTATCAGAACCAGCTGTGACAAATAATCACTCTTCCTATCTGTCTAATGATTTTCAGGGGAATGCCCCAATTTATTGTGAAAGATACATTTCTTTTGTCAGTAGAGAGTGTTTGGTGTTGAGGCTTCCACTTGTGTTAGCTCTGGCGTCACATGTGAAGTTTCCCAGGCCTCTTTTGAATAACCAGGGAATAAGGGGCTGAACTCAAACTGTAATCCAAACACATGGAAGAATGTACAGCATATCCACCTGGGACAGAGCTTTGGGATTCTTGGAAAACAGCACCTGGATATATTGGTCATAAAACCAAACAGGAAAAATACGCCATGGTGCGTGGCATCGTGGAATCAACACAAAAACATAAATGAGAGTACATTGGCAGTGTCTTGTTTGATCCTTTTAGCGCGTGAGAAAAAAAACCTCTGAAAGTTAATACTTATGTCTAAACTGTTGTGATGTCATAGCATCGCAGACAATTCTCCCGTCGTTCTCCTTTCATGGCAAAATTATGTGAAGCAGTCAAAGATAATTCAAAAATCCAAAAAAAAACAAAACATTTGTGACAAAGCAGTAATTTGGTTCACAGTAATATAGAGAACAGGCCAACAGTTCAGGTTGACAATATGTCATTTAAAATCACAAAGGACATGTCCATGGTCTCCGAGGATGGAAATACGAGCAGAGGGTGACGGGTGGGCCTGCTTATGTCACTGGGTGTGGGCACAGATGGAAGCCTTTGTTTGAGGGTGGGGGGCACATTTACTGAAGTTTACAGATAGAAATGTCTTCTGCAGTTTTCTAGCACTGAATGAATGAAGATGGCAGATTCTTTGATTCAGATAACATAACTACACATATTTAACAGTAAAAGAGGCGCAAGGAACAGCGTGGGTGTGTGGAGGCTGCTGGGGCAGATGGTGTGTATTATTGCCTTCTTTGTACAGACTTTTCTGATGGACTGTATGAAGTTCCTCTTTTGTGGAGTGTTCATTGGTCAGGATTGATTTAAGAGTGACTTAAGATCTTGTGGGGATTACAAGCATTTTTATGAAAAACAGGGACACTTTTAAGACCTGCATTTGTTGGCTTTTAAATTAAGCTTCTCGCTACAGATTGTAACATAATTGGGTTACTCACATTAATCAGAATCTAACAATTGTAGCAGTGTGTGAGAGCGTTAATGTATCCCGCAGCAGATAAAATGAGTTATGACTTGTTTTTGATTATTTATTTGTTTTTAAATGTATTTTTGCTCTTCAGAGGTGTGTGAACAGGGAGCAGGAGTCTGTAAAGGGATGATCTGCAAGATGTGAGGTTTTTATTTCCCCCAACCACGCAATTTATTTGAGATTTTTGCAATGAGCTCTTAGCATTTTTGTTCTGTTTTGTTTGTTTCTCAGATATGTAATACTACCTGATTTATGTTTGTATCTAGGCTAGTACCAAAAAGTTTTAAAATTGTGTTCAGTTGTTCAGTTAATTCATTAAATACTTTCAAAATAAGCTTTATGTGTCAAATAATTATGAAAAAATTAGTAGAAGTTTGGGTAAAGGGTTGGATTACTAAAGCTATGGTCAGTGACTTATAGGCGGTTATGATTTCAAAGGTACAACAAAATCATCCACGATAATATTCCAAAACCCCACATGGGTCTACAGTAGAATAGACATCTTCATACAGTCTGTCTTCATCGCCATTTGCTTCTTAAACGCTTCGTCCCAGAATGGCAGCCACCTTATTAACAAAAGGACAGTACTCCTCCATGTGGTCAAAGCATTGAAGACTTCTTTTGGGCAGTGGTTATGTAATCAGCTCAGAAATACTATTCATTGTGATTCATAGCAGTGAATGAAAGAGACACCTTACAGGCGTAGGTACGATTCTAACACAGAGGTTGACCGTTAGTCACTGGACACTGTTCTTGGTGCTTCTGCCTGGGTTATTGTTATGATGCCAAATATTTGCCAGCACTCGTTCCTGCTTTGTCACAGCGCTGAAGTCCATCCTCTTCAACTGAGGCAGGGCGGAAATCACATAATGCCTAGACACACAAAATCACCTTTACATTAAGCTGCCACATGAACATTTTGAGTGTTTCCATGGGAGGAACATTGAAAAAGGTTAGTTCATGCAAAGACCAAATCTACATGAAGCGAAATACAGAATATAAGATACAATGGTTCACAAATCAGTCCTTCAAAACACTACACTGCAAGATTTCACACTGGCCTCCAAGCAATTTTCCACTGAATGTAACAGTCATATTTTTCTTCTTTAGTGTGATACTTACAATAGAGTGGCAGACAGGAGGGACGGGGCAGAGAGAGGGGATGAGATGCAGCAAAGGGCAGAATCAAACCAGTGCTGCTCTCTTACATAGTATGTGTTCTTAACTGATGAGCCACCGAAGCACCCCAATTGTCCTCCACTTTACCAAGTTGATGTCAAACAGTTGACTGGTGGTGTTGGAAGGATCTAACTTCATGAAGATTGCCATGTTCACATAAAGGTTATTGCAGAATTATGACTAAATATGCACTAGAATGAAGGTAAAATAAGGCACTATTTATCCCCACGGGGGAAATTCAGACATAGGAAGAGGAGGAGGAGAGGAAGAGGTTCAAAAACAAAACAAAATATGCCCAAGTTGTCGTTAAATATAATATGTTGTCTGTGATTTTGAGTGACAGAATGAGCTCAGTATAAGAAGAGTTATGCTGTTGATACCAAGCACCAACGACAATGGAAGAATATGAAGGGTTAACCAGAGACCCCCTGTTTCTCTCTCTCGCTCTGTGTTGCTATGCAGACTATAGGACGTAGAACTCGACCACTGCTCCATTTCAGCACCTGTCATGATGGTCTGCGTGTACACGCTTGCCAAGTGTCTGTGTTCCACATTGACACACACAGATACACACACAGACCAAGTGAAATTGCAAACGTCTGATATTAAAGTAACTCCTCGCTCCAAACCGTAATCTTTGTGTCTGTATTAAAATGGGAACAAAAACAACTAACCAGGCTGCAATCCTTAACCATACTCTATGAGAAACAAGGAAATCATCTCGTAGCCTTGTGGCCTGCAGGATGTGTGTGAAAGGTGACTTATTTCAGCTGAAAGACAGAATGTCCTTACCTGTAGTCCTTCATGGTCTCTATGACGTTTCCATGTAGAGTGACGGTGTGTAGATGTGGTAAGACTCCTAGTTTGTTCACGTCCAGTAGGTTAAAAATACTGTTGCCATGAAGATATAACACAATCAGTTTGCGCAACTCGCATAAAACCTAAAACACAAACACACACGTTTAAGTTGGATACTTCCAAAGTATTCAGATAAAAATCTAATTGCATTTTTTTTTGCTTTTGCGACAGAAGCTGTGGGAGGATGTGCAATATCTTTTTTTGTTAAGATAATTTCTAGTTATGCCTGTATGGGCATACAAAGTGATAAATCTTATAGGACATGTGTCATTTTACTCTGTGCTGCTTAGCTACAATCATTTGTTAACCTTTGAATTTTGATGATTGATTACATTATCAATTAAAGCCCTGATTTCTGTGCACCACTGCAAGAAGTTCTGATTGATTTCCATCAGTTGCTATGGGATCAATTTATGTTTATACACTGGAAAATGTGAGACAGCAGATTTACAGCTGTTTTGTCTCAAATATATTTTATTCACGTAAATGCAATTTAGATGTATTTTACATGGAGTATGCATCATATCTTGATAATAGGTTTGAAAATCAATAACAAAAATTACATTTCATCTGTCGTTTACAAAGCTGGTTGATGCATAAACAATAAATAATACCAGCAGATATTAACTGTTTTTATTAACTGAATTTTAACCTCTGAACTCTGGTATCCAATCATGGACCCTTCACAAACACTGGTGTTTTATTTTAAATTCTAGTGAAATGCCCAGCGTTTCCAAAGAGAGAGAGAGAGAGAGAGAGAGAGAGAGAGAGAGAACTCACTGGGTCTATGTGTGTGATTTTGTTGAAGGAGAGGTCGAGCCAGGCCAGCTGAGATGGCTCAGCCAGAAAATGGTAAATAGTTTTCTGGAGGTCTGTCAGGTCAGTGATACTGTTGTTATTGAGACGGAGTGAGCGGCTCAAGTATTTCTTCTCTGAATTTCTCTTTAAAAGCCTCTGACCATTACTGGGTTCCTCTGTCTGAGCTTCTGAAATCATAAAAAAAAGATAATTACAGTGAACATTAACTGGAATAAGTTGCACTTTGTTCAATTTTATATTTATGTAGCTCTTTCTTTAAAATCAATCTAATACAAAATAATTACTTATTAAAAATGACCCAATGTAGTCACTACGTGCCCTATGACTAATCACAAAAACATGATGATGATTATTATTATTATTATTATTGTTGTTGTTGTTGTTATCATTATTATTAATATTATTATCATTATGCAGCATATCGTCAGTATACATAGGCTGACAAGACAGATCCAGAATAAATAGAAAATTAAGCAATAAAGCTAACTGTCATCTCACAAAAGCAAACAAAACAAGGTACAAGTTACAACAAGGTAAAAATACATAAAGTATCAAGAATGAGACTGACATAATCCTTCACGTGTCTTCTTTTACAGGCCGCAAAGTTAGCTAACTTAAAAACATCCAAATCAAATAACCATTCTACAAATCATCATAATACAGTTAAGAAGAAAATGTTCCTCATCCTCCACTTCTCCCAAATCTTCCACAGTGTTTTTGAATCTCCCAGTCTCAATCGTCAAGGGGAGAATGATTTCATCTTGCAATTAATGACTTTCAGAACCATACTTCTGTTTATAGTAGTAGGGCCATATATATATAGCATTTTAATGGTTGTCGCAATTACGCATGAAATACAATATAACATGATGTATGGTAGGATTCTTTGTTTTCTACCTGCCATAGTGCTGATGAATTTAAAAGACAAATCCACCGGTGCTCCCTCCATGTTGATGTTGATGGTCCACCTGTATGAGGAGAGACACCCATCATGGTACATCAACAACAAGTATTCTAACGTCCCTAATTTCTTGTAGCAGTAGAACAGTAGTGATAATAGTATTATCAGCAGCCATAGTCACAGTAGTAATAATAGTAGTATCTTAGCTAATATAGGCAGAAGTACCCGTGGAAGTAACAGTATTCACTTTTGTTGCAGTAGTAGAAGCAGTTACTAATAACACGAATCATATTACTTACAGAATCAACATCAGTAGTAGTAGTAGTAGTAGTATCCAC
>OMNV01009004.1:40879-73379 GCA_900303265.1 Brotula barbata
TAAAAGCGCAAACATTTCTATAAAGCGATCAAGAATTTTGGACTCACCCGCTCAATGCATTTTCCGAAGCATTATTAAAAATAACACTTGTCCTTTCATTGAAAGAGTGCCAGTGTACATTTTCAGACAACAAGCAGTTTCCAAGGAAACACAGAGTGCATTGTGGGATTGGTAGTTGGAATCTCTACTACAGTTCAGTACAATACAGTGTGGCCCTTCGGTGAGTTATCTGCATAATCCATGTAATATATATACATAAAATATGATTTAATTTGGCAACGAGTTAATCGTGAAGACTTAATAATTAATTGTTAATTTTCTTTCTTTATGAATTCGCCCTCAAAAATACACAACACTGTAACGTCTCCGTGACGTATCTGCCAGAGTGAACGACTCTGCACATGCGCAGGAGGATATGATATTATATATATTATAAAGTTACATTTGAGCTTCGGTCAGTTTCTTAATAAGATGTAATGGATCTCTGTATATCACGAAACGCTACTTTACCAACTTTGGCCTCCTGGCCCACAAAGCAACGGACAGCTAATACATTCGGCTTGTTGTACTGCTTGTTCAGTTCCGGGAATTAAACCAATCAGCGTCTTGCATTTTTCGACGCACCGATACGTGAGAGTGGATTGGTTAGTTAGAATTTTAAATTTCGATTGGTTTCGCCTGACTGTTAAGCAGTTGAGGAGAGATAGAGAGGTAGTGGAAATCTCTGGTGATCAGGTGAGCGAACTCTTTAAACTAAACTAAACTAAGTAACTTTTAGTGATTTTTAGCCTTTCAGATTTGCTGAGCTAGATTAGCGAACTATTTTTTTTTTTTTAAGTTTCATTGTTCGTCATTGTCTATCATAGAAAATATTGTGTTTGGCAGCTAACGTGAAACATGCGGCAAACTTAACATTAAGCAGACAAGAAAACTTATTTCAAGTAATAGTCTTTTTAATGAAATTATCTGAAATGTCGGAACGCCAGTAAAGATGACGCAGATTTTAACGTGTTATATCTCTCCAGAGTTTAACATCGGACGGTACTTTGTTGTTGTTTACAGGTTGTTTCGCTAAGCGATGGCCCTTAACCTGGGCGTAAAGGCTCTGTTGGCCTGGGTAAGTTAAACAATAAGGCATACATTGAAGGAAGCTGCAATATCTTTAAGAAGCAATGTCGTGAAGTGAAGAATTTGGGGATAATACCTCTAGAAATTGAGATGTTGTTTACTCATTAATTAATTGGTTATTAATGTGAAAAATCCTCTAAATAACCCCAAACGTTTTGCCTTCACTTGGACTCAATTGTTATTTCATGTACCACTGTTTAAGAAGTTAAACTTGTTGACAATTGAAAGCAAATGTCCTCTTTCACAAGTCAACAAAGTGTACAGTACAGGGAAAAAGACAACATTCAGACACTTTAGCACTAGTTAGTTTTTAAAGAATTTGTACAATGTTTGTCGTAATATGATGTGAAACCAAATCATGTTTTGCAGGTCAACAGTCTGAAAGTGTCAGACAGAGAGCTACACATTGAAGACCTGCAGGATGGGACGGTGTTGCTGGGAGTAGTGCATAAGCTGTGAGTGGTTGATCTGTGTAAACACATATAGCGACATTTGAAATATGGCTCCACCTGTTACCGTGGAGATGCCACGCCCAAAGGTTAAACTCGAGTTTTTATTTGTGTTTTGCCTGTGTTTTATCTATTAGGAAAAAAGAGACAAATCCCAGAGTGAGTCAATCGGCTGATGTTCGGTTCAAGATCATCAGTGACTTTGTGGAAGGTGAGCTCCATTAATCCATGATTTAGAGTCAAGCTGAGGCATATCTAAGGGTATGCATGCATAAATGTTTTTAAAAAAGTCCTATTGCCATTTTGCAATCACCCATGGACTTGTGATAAATCCAGCCTGAGTAGAAAAAACAAGGTGGACTCAATTGCATATTTATTTATATCTCTTGGACTGAGGGGATTTTTATACGCTGTTCGCACTTCTGTGTTAGTGCTTGTGTAGCTTTCTCATATTTTCTCTGTGAATATCTTTGATTTTTAGGGGACTGCAGATTCAGTAATGCCAATGGAGCTTCATTATCCTGGGAAGCTATAAGAAACGGTTCCAATCTAACAGAAATCGCAAAGGTATAAGCTCAATACTTTTTTCAACTCCATTATCTTTTTGCAACTACACACCAAATATTTTTTAAACATGACTCGTGTCCTTTGTGTTATTTCCAGGTGCTGTTGTTGCTCGTGTACCATGACATGATGAATGATCACTGTACTCTTAATCTGTTGGATTGTGATGTGGAGGTAAGCAGACAGGAAGAGATTAAAGGAGAGATTTGCTTCTTGGTGTTTTATTTTAACCATATGCATCCTATGCTTGTCTGTTAGCGAGAGATCGCAAACCTAACCAGCTGCTATGTGATGGAGAGTGATGGCTGTGTTCACCTGAGCAGTGACATTGACGGCCATTTTAAAAGGAGACGTAAGGCGCAAATACATTTCACTTATCTTTGTTTGTATGGCTGTGATATGCAAGCTGACTGAAAAGTTTTGATTCATTTGTCTCCTCCTCTTTGTCCATATTTATAGACTTGGCTTACTCAAGAGCCTTATCTGAGGATTTTGCAACCACTTCTTCCTCCAGTATTTCAACTTTCTCCTCGCTCTCAGATGATGATTCTCCGGTTTTCCAACGTAATCACAAAGTCCACTTTGTTGACATAGAAACGGTGGCTTCTTCCTCAGCCAGGTATTTGTGTGTATGAATTTGTTAATACTTATACTATACTATGTCATAAGAATATCTATTTTTCTCTGTCCACACTAAAACGGTCCTGCGTTTGATCAAAATCGGACGGTCAACTTTTATCAAAAGTCACGAAAAAGTGTGGACAGAAAATAATTTTCCGTTATGCAGCTTTTTCACCTTTGTCTGGGTATGCGTGTGGACGTAGGTTATGATATCTACGTGGAATTTTCCCCTAAATTTTACCAAAACACTCTGCAGCCGGACTAGTGATCTTTCATCAGTAATATACGGTAAAATATGTGGAACCCAAACAGAGGTTGAATACTAACAATAAGTAAACACACAATACAAAACTATAATCATGGCAAGCAGTGATGTTAAGTCAGACATGCCACACTTTAGCAATTAAGATGACTAAAAACTAACTGAAGATGAAAGAACAGGTTATCAGAGCACTGAATGAAAATAAATTATATGTACATCAACGACAACAGGATATTTGTGTTTTCATTTCAGTGGTTTACAGTTTGCTTTTGTTGCTGCAGCAGGTCTCCTCTGCAAGACATTATGAACACGCCAAAATTTCAGATGAGACGGATGCAGCGACAGATGGTCAAGGAAAGGGGTTACAGAGATGGGCTGGAGAGAGAGCTGGCTACTAAGCTGGAACTCATTGCACAGAGAGGTACTGCCTTGGAATACACACAATGGTCCCCATGTGTGTGGTTAGGGAAATAATACAGCAGTGTGGACAACGCAATTAAGTTCAACTTCAATTTCTTTCAGTCTGTGACATTAAACCTTTGTTGTTTTACACCTGTTATTAACCAGAAATATTTCAGATTGGTATTGAACTCTTTCATGTGCATTGTAGAGGGTGATTAGTCCACCTTTGCCGCTTTTCTCCCTCAACCCGTAACCTTTGTTGTCTTTCTCTTCAGAATCTCAGGTAAACCAGTTGCAGTACCGTCTGGATAAGCTGAAGGAGGAGCAGGCTGACAGGGAGAAGACCGCCACTGAGGAAGTCAATGAACTTGAGACGAAGAAAAACATGTAGGCTTTTTATTTATTTTTTGCTCAGTTCTCAGTTTCGTAATTTAGTATTACCCAGATTTGCAACTGAAAATGTTAATTTCATTAATGCTTCAAAATGGGTCTCACTGGGTAGTAATACTATTTGTATTGTTCATGCAGGTCGACTTCATACTACGCATTACAAGTTTTTGTAATAAACATTTAATTTCTTGTGCACAAGGAAATTTATTACTTAAATATATTCTACATTCTCTTCCCCCTTCTTTAGGTTACAAACACGTCTTAATGAGATATTAAAGCAGAATAAAGACCTCAAGAATGATTCCTCACTAATGGAGCGTAAAGTAGATGAACTGACAGAAGAGAATGGTGTGCTCTCTTCAAAGGTAATGGCACTGACGCCCTCTGTTTTTCACAGATTCACAATATAGATGGATAGTTATGAACAAATACCGAAGCTTGATACGTGTGCATATTTTATCCCCTTAGATGAGAGAGGTTTGTTCAAAGCTGTCCCAATTTGAGGCTGAGGTTGGGAGGCTGAGGGAAACCCAAGCGTCTTCTCAGGAGGAGTGGATACACAAAACAGGACAGCTCCAGTATGAACTCAGCCAAGCTACCGCTCAGAAGGTTAGTCTAACCTTAGCTGATCTGCTTCATGTCCCCCTTAATCTAAAATTTGTTATGCAATAGATTAAATGTTGCTACAAAATGGAACAGAGCAAAAACCGCCTCTTAACTTCTGAAAATATTTTTTTGTGAATCGTTACCCTTGTAGCATTATTGTTTGATCTGCTTAGAGGATTACAGTTTGATCTGCATCGGACCACTAACTATTGGCACACCAATGTAATAAGCAAGAAAAGGCCAAAGAAAATGATTTCCATTCTGTCTTAGGAGCTCCTAACTGAGCAAATACAGATCCTCCAGAGCAAGATTTCATGTTTGGAAGATGAAGTAAGCAAGGCCATGAAGGAAGAAATGGGAGAGAACATGTGGCCCGCAATGGAGGTAAAGTTTATACAAAGCTCTATGTTAAAGTGGATAATTATCAGTGTCTCAATTTCGGTTCAGGTTTAAAGATTACCTGTAGTGCTCGTTTTACACTGGACCTTGGAGAAGAATGGCTTTATAATACAATAACTGGTTTAAGTTAAAAGATCTGTTTAGACAATAATCTAATCTGCAATAAACTTCCAGAGGGAAATGTTGGCGGATGAAATCAAGAGACTGAAGAATGAGATGGAAAGTGCGTTCACTTCCCTGAAGACGGCCGAGGATGAGGTTCAAGCCAAAGCACAACAGCTAACGGAGTATCAACAAGAAATCACTCGACAGAAAGACCTTCTGAAACAACAAATGTCTAAAACTGAAGAACTCATTCAAGCCAAGGAGGAAGCTATGACAAGTCTACAAAAGCAAATTACTGAGCAGAGAGAGGCCCTTCAACAAGAGATTGGGGATCTCAGACTTCAAATAGACCAGGCTGAGCAGGAGAAAATTGAACTGATGTCCACACTACAAAATCATATCGCAGCTTCTGAGCAGGAAATTGAAACTCTAAAGGAAATGAAAAAGGCAAAAGAAGACCTCCTTCACCTGGCTGAAGAAAATTTGGAGCATCTCGAGACAAAGTTATGCACTGTCAACGCTCTTTCTGCTGAAAAAGATGAACAAATTAATAATCTCAGGGAGGAAATTGCATTTCTTACAGACATTACACAAAAAACCAAAGATGAAATTACAGCCAAAGAGGAAATGCTGGCCAAGTTAACTGCGGAGAACTCTCACCAACGGGAGATGCTTGAGATGCAGATTAAGACCCTTCACTCTTCGCTGAAGAACTCTGAGGCAGAGCTGCAATCCAAGGAAAATCTACTGGCACAACAGCGCCAAGAAAATGTTCGAGAGAAGGAGGAACTCCAAGGCCAGATAGTGAGCTCTCAAGAGGAAATCAGGAGATTAATGGAGGCAATACGAGCAAAAGAAGACGAGGTGGCCAGGCTGAAGGTGACTTCTGAGCATTCCGATTTGTTGAAGGAGGAAATCCTGTGTCTGAAGAGCCAGGTTAACAATATGGCTGATTCTCTCAATAAGGCAGAGGAGCAGGTTCGAGTCCAGGAAGAACTTTTGTCAAAGGCTCGTCAGGAGAGTACAGAGCAAAGAGAGTTGCTCCAAAAAGCTTCTCAAGATGAGCTGCAGAAGCTAAAGGAAGAGATTCAGGCAAAAGACAAAATGGTTCAGTCTACAGAGGACCTGTTGGCCCAGACCCTCCAAGAGAAAGCCCAGCAGGAGGAAATGCTCGCCAAATTATCTGCCGACAAATCTCAACAGCAGGAAATGCTTGAGAATGAAATCCAGGCTTTAACAGTTCAGGTTGAAGACCTCATCAAGTCTATCAAACAGGCTGAGAATGAAATCCAAGATAAGGAACAGCTACTGGCTAAAACCAATCAAGAAAATAATCAGCAAAAGCAGGCTCTCCAAGAGCAGGTGACAACCCATGAACAGGAGGTGAAGAGGCTAAACGAGGAGCTGCAGGTAAAAAATGAACAGCTGAGTACTCTGAAGAAGGATAACGCAAGGCAGTCTGAATCGCTGCAACAACAGATCCAGGATCTGGAAGTTCAAATCGGAAGCATGGGTGATTCTCTCAGAAAGGCGGAGGAACAGATTCAGGCTCAGTCGCAGATGCTTAGAAAGCAGGAGCAGGATGGTGATCAACAGAAAGAGCTTCTGCTACAACAAGTTTCTGCTTCCGAAGCCCGGGTACTGGGCATGAAGCAAGAGATCCAGACAAAGGAGGAACAGATTCATCTGTTGAAGAAACAAAATTCAGAGCAGTCAGAACTACTACATCAAGAGATCCAGTGTCTTAACTCCTCACTGAAAAAGACTGAGGAGGATCTGCAGGCCAAGGAGAACCTCCTGGTCAGGCAGCAGCTTCAGGGTGCACAAGAGAAGGAGGAATTCCAGGTGCAGATGGAAGCATCTCAAGAGGAGGTGAAGAGACTGAACGCACAGATTCAGGCTAAAGAGGAACAGTTGACTTTACTGAAGAAGGAGAACTGTACACATTCTGAATTGCTAGAGCAGGAGATCAGTGATCTGAATAAACAGATAAAAGATATGAGCGACTCTCTGAAAATTTCTCAGGATCAAGTTCAATCCAAGGATGATTTATTGGCCAAGCAAAACCAGGAATATGTGTTACAGACTGAGAAACTTGCGCAGCACAAGTCAATCCTTGAGGAGGAAGTTAACCAGCTGAAGGAGGAGATTCAAGCTAAAGAGGGCCACCTGAAAGCGTTGAAGATTGAAAGCAGCCAGAAAGCTGAATCGATGCAGAATGAGATCCAAAGCCTCAGGGATCAGGCCCAAAGCTTGAGTGACTCTCTCAAAACTGCAACGGAGCAGGTTCAAGTTAAAGAAAAACTGTTGGCTCAGAAGGAATTGGACAGTTCTCAGGAAAAAGACAAGTTTCAAACCTATATGGCAACTTCTGAGGAGGAGATTGGAGGTCTTAGGCAGACCATTCACGCTAAAGAGGAAGAACTGGTCCGATTGAAGAACGAGAGCTCGGCCCATTCCGACTCGCTGCAGCAAAATATCTGCGATCTAAAAAAACAACTTGAGAGTACGGGCGAGTCTCTCAGAAAGGCTGAGGAGACGGCGCACACCCAGACAGCCATGTTTACCCAGCACGAGCAGGAATGTGCTCATCAGAAAGAGATGATGCTGCAGCAACTGTCTGCGTCTGAGGCTGAGGTGAAGAAGATGAAAGAGGAGATTGAAGCTAAAGAGGAACAAATTATCACGTTAAAGACTGACAGCTCAGAGCAGTTAGATTTGCTTCAAAAGGAGATCCAAGATTTTCAGATGCAGATTAAGACCCATCACTCTTCGCTGAAGAACTCTGAGGCAGAGCTGCAATCCAAGGAAAATCTACTGGCACAACAGCGCCAAGAAAATGCTCGAGAGAAGGAGGAACTCCAAGGCCAGATAGTGAGCTCTCAAGAGGAAGTCAGGAGATTAATGGAGGCAATACGAGCAAAAGAAGACGAGGTGGCCAGGCTGAAGGAGACTTCTGAGCATTCCGATTTGTTGAAGGAGGAAGTCCTGTGTCTGAAGAGCCAGGTTCGAGTCCAGGAAGAACTTTTGTCAAAGGCTCGTCAGGAGAGTACTGAGCAAAGAGAGTTGCTCCAAAAAGCTTCTCAAGATGAGCTGCAGAAGCTAAAGGAAGAGATTCAGGCAAAAGACAAAATGGTTCAGTCTACAGAGGACCTTTTGGCCCAGACCCTCCAAGAGAAAGCCCAGCAGGAGGAAATGCTCGCCAAATTATCTGCCGACAAATCTCAACAGCAGGAAATGCTTGAGAATGAAATCCAAGTCAAGCAAGATCTACTGGATAAAACCAATCAAGAGAGTAATCATCAAATCCAGGCTCTCCAAGAACAGGTGACAACCCATGAACAGGAGGTGAAGAGGCTAAATGAGGAGCTGCAGGTAAAACAAGATCAGCTGACTATTCTGAAGAACGATAACGCAAGACAGTCTGAATCACTAGAGCAACAGATCCAACATCTGGAAGTCCAAATCGGAAGCATGAGCGACTCTGTCAGAAAGGCGGAGGAACAGATTCAGGCTCAGCTGGAGCTCGAAGAGAAGCTACAAAATCTGGAGATGGAATTTTCAGCTGTCAATGTCCTGCTTGCTGATAAAGACAAAAAGCTTGACACTCTGAAAGAGGAAGTGACTGTCCAAAGCAATTTAGTTAAAGAAGCAAAGGAAGAAGCTGTTCAGCAGATAGAGCTCCTCCAGCAGCAGCTTCTGTCTGCAACTACAGAGCTCAACCTCCTCAGAGTGGCAGAAGATGAAACCATCAGACAGACGGAGACTACTTTGAAGGAAAAGGAAGCCCTTGTTCAGGAAATGGAGGTTCTAAAGAAACAACTTGGAGACATGGTGGCTGTGAAAGAGGAACTTGTTAAAGCCAAGGAGGCAATGGAAGGGGAGAACAAAACCTCACACAGGGTCAAGTCAGAGCTGCAACAGGAGCTGGCCTCAGTGAAAACCAAACTGTTGAAGGAGAAAGAAAAGGCTGAGGAAAAAGAGATGCTGAGGAAGGAGTTGCAAGAACAGCTGTCAGCGAAATCAGAGGCTGCAGAACACTACAAGGCACAGGTTGGTCCTTTCAATCTGTCATCTCTACTGCTATTATTAATCAGATCACATGGATATTTTCTCTTTCAACTGGCAAACAGTTCAACACTAATGCCTGTTTCCCTTGTCATGCAACAGATGGAGAAGGCAGTCAACCATTATAATGGTAAGAAACAGCTTCTCCAGGAGAGCCAGGAGCAGCTGGCTGAACTGAAACATTCGTTGGAGGAGAAAGTGAACGAAGTTAATGGCGTTATCATAGAGAACAAGCTGCTGCACCTTGATTTGGAGAAGGCACAAAGCAACGAGAGGAGTCTTCTGAACAAGATGGCCAGTTTGGAAGCACAGGTTGGTTTGGTATTTTGAAACATGAGAAATGCGTGTGATATGGAAAGCATGATCGATTATATCTGCAATTACGCCAATCAAATACATCGCATACATCAAATTGGCACAAGCTTGGTACGTCATAGTGTAACCGCATTTGTCATGCATATTAACTTTAGCTCTTAGGTTAAATGTTTACTTTTGTGTATTTACTTTTGTGTGTTTACTTTTAATTTTGTGTTTTGCGCTAATCCCTATCTCTGACTCCATTTTAGCTGGCTTTTGCTGACCGAAACCTCCGAGACCTGACCAAAATCCGCTCTCACGAAGGGAATGCTACAGAGTCGTGCTACTTTGAAGTTCCCAATGGGCATTTAAGTGTTCACACTAGAGGGCAGGTGAAGAGCAGCAACCTAAGCTCTGACAGTTTAGAGCACAGCAGTCTGGACGACTCTCTGAACGCCACCAGGTAACGGGAGGCACAAGTGAAGTCTTCAAATAGTTTATTTTGTCTGATTGTGCCTATTTTACATTTTAACCTATTTTTCTCATCCATGCAGAAAACTGGCAGCACCTGAGGAATCAAGCACACCGCTGGTTCGTAGCTCAGAGCGGCTGGCTGTTCAACGTTTAAAGGCAGAGTCACTGGAGACCCTCTACTTTACTCCCATAAACACCAGGCCGATTAAGAGGTATTTCACAGCTGTGGCCATTAAAGAAATAAATAGAAAAATAAAAAGCACATGTCTCCCAAGAAGGTGAAGCCATATTTATAAGTACCAATCTTTTACCTCGTTATTTTCCAGGGAGAGTGTATTGAAAATGTAATGTCAGCTTGGCTTGACGAGCATTCTCATCAGCTTTATAGCGTTATAGTTTCAGCCATAGTGCACTGTATCTGAGTGTGGGGCAGAGAAGATATTGAAAAACACTTGAGTGGGTCTAAATACCAACAAATTACACTGAGTTTAAACCCAGGGGAAATATTTTGGGTTGCTAAAAAAACCCTAATTTATGGTTATTAAAAACAATCGGGGTTCTCACAAATTAGCTTCTTCTCTTTTTTTTCAAATAGAGGGCACATTCACAGATGTACCATGACCATGTCTGTGTTTCCCCCCTCCTAGGACGGGCACAGATCACAGAGCGGATATAGATTCAGCCAGGAAGAACCCAACATCCTCTGTGAAACGACGAAGGACCACGCAGGTTATAAACATCACTCTGACCAAGGTGGCGGAATCTCACATGCATGCTTGTGAACTTTTGCACACAGAGTCAGTTGTACACAGTCTTGGTAGCTTGTCAGAACTTCCATTATCATGATGGAATGTGGGACTATATTGTGCATGTGTGGAGGGATTCAGCAATGTTACAAAAATGCAATTCATGACGTAGATGTACAATAGCAGTCTTTGCTAATTCTTCTCCATGTTTTATTTACTTGTTGCTTTGTTATTGTCGTTTGTTGTTTTCAACCACTGCGGTGTTTCATTTTTTTACCATCATGTATTGGACTTACATTTTACCCGTAGACTAATAGTAAACTTGCCTTAACTTTCTTTCCCATAGAAATCCCCAGACTGTGATGAAGATGACGAGACGTTCCATAGTCTGGCCTCAGCTCGCTCCCACCAAAACCTGTCGAACACACACAACGCAAGGCCCGTCTCTATGGAGCTGTGTGAGAAACCTGCCAGGGTGGCAAGTGAACAGCTCCTAAGTCTGCCAGGCTACAGGCGACAGAGCACAATCCATTCACAGAGTATGTACAATCTTATGGTCACCCCTGGGATTCTTCAAGTAAGCTCACTGTTATTTGGACACGTCTCATTTGTTGTTTCTGGCAATCTCCAGCTACCAGTACATTCTGTGTGGGTGCAGAGAACGAGCCAGAGGGCTCAGGTGACGACTGGATGAGGCTTGCTGAACTGCAGAGCAGGAACAAGGCCTGCCTGCCCCATTTAAAGAGCAGCTACCCTGTGGAGTCTGGGGTCAGTAGAGTGACAGAGAGAGACACTACAGGCATACAGTCACGTTGAACACCCTTATATGATACTCAGTTAATTAGTATTACTGTCAGTCACACCTTTCCTGGTCACATTGCAAGTACTATCTTACTTTATCAGTAATACATGAACATTTATTATTACCATGTTGTTGTGGTATATGTGCAGTTAGCTTTCACTGAGTCTGAATTATGTATTGCCTTAAAAGATTTGTTGCGTTTCCAGCAGTCCCATCGTCGGGCTTCTTCATTCGTTGCCTATCTGACTGAATAAACCCCTCCTTACTTCTGCCTCCAGGCTGGCCTTGGACCCCCATTTACTTTCACAGATGAAGAGCTCCGTATGGGCGACCCCTCTGAGACCATCCGTCGGGCGTCAATGATGCCTGACCAGCTGAAGGACTCTCTCGCCACCCGCCGCTTCTCCCTCATGCACGGACACACGGGCATCAGTAGCACCGCCAGCACTCATGGCCACCAGCTGCATTCAAAAACTGTCCGCTCCTCCTCTCAGATGCAGAGCACAAAAGGCACAAAGCAGGCTTCATCTGCATTGTCAATACCTCAAATGATGCAGGAGGTTGGTGTACCTCTACTGTTGGTCACAGAAACAAAGCTTACATCTTTCTCAGATTACTGTGTGTAAAAGTACAGACTAAAGTGTCATCATCAAGTGTCATTTTTCTCTCCTGGAACCCTCATCTTGGTTTTCCACATTTTTCTTTTTTACATCTAACAGGACAAGGTCAAGATCAGCTGCTTCTCTCGTCCTCTTACTCCCAAAAACAAGAACGTGAAGTCTGGACATTCAAGCTCCACCCTTCTGACTGCCATCAGTCCAGTGAGTCCAATTATATTTTCATCTTCCATAATCTCTTTATTTTTCTTGACTAAACGCGGTACTGGGACAATTAATTTCCCCACATGGATCCATAAAGTACCCATCTTTCTACAGAATCCTAATTTTTCTCTGTTGCTACCTTTTTTTAGGCTCAACGGAGGCAGTCCATGATGTTCACTATTGAAAACACCCCTAACAAAAGCGATAACTACCTTAAGAAAGGGCTGAATAAGCTGCGCAACTCCACACGAAAATCACCAGGCAAAAGTTCGAGGAAGACGCCTGCTCATTCGTCTACGCTTAAGGAAAATTCCATCACCGGAGTGGGAAAAACGGGCAGGGTTGGCAGCATGAAGTCTCCCCAGGTGTCAGCTCGAGGACAGAGGAAGCCCACACAAGTTACTAGCAGGTCTGCAAAGTCGCCAGGCCTCACTGCCAGCGCTCGCAAGGTAAATACACACACTATCAGAATTTACACATTATTGCACTTTATGAGTGGAGTTGGACTGTCATTTGGTCTGTTGATTGAAAACACAAACCTCTCAAAACTAAATATGGCTATTGTATAATGTAAAAAATGTGTTAATTACTAAGGTCATAGTGACAATACAAGCAAAATGTAGATAGGCGCTGTGGGACTTTGTCTCGTTCATTCGTAGAGGACATTCTTTAGTGTTTTAATCATGCAGGTGTTCATTCTCACCAATAGAGCTGATGTGGTTGGAGTGCACTATGGTTGCTGCTTTCCACCATATCAGCCTAATCTGAAGCTCATAAAGTAAAGAGCCTGATCATGAAGGAGAACTTACTTTGAGAATATATACAGTATGCTCAAAGTCATTACAGTTTTTGCTAATGACTGCATTTTAACACTTTCCACAGGCAGTGTGTAAATGAAGACAAACATCTTGGATGTCTTTTAAAAGGTCTTTACTAGTCACTGAATTTTAACTTTTGTGAATGGCTGCTTGGTGATGGCTGCTTCTTGTTGTTGTTGTTTTTTAAACACATATTCGTGGTGTTTGTTTCTATACATTAACATTTGGGATATCCAAATACCTTTATTATGTTGGGGCTCTTGAAAATGTTGTATGCATTCACCTTGAGTTTTTCTTTTCCCTCAGGTGTATGCTATATTTATTATGTTTGTTTTTTCATCCTCTACAGATGATGAGCAAGATGAAAGTTTGAAGATGGTTTTCTAAATTGAGTCCTGCTCGTCGTTCATCCAGTGTAATCATGAAGGTTACTGCAGCTGGATTGTTTTATCATTGTCCTTCAGGATTTAACAAAGCTTTTAATCACTTTAATTTTCTTTGTATTATATTTACATGTTTAAATAAAAATTATGTACATTTTGAAAAAATATTTGTGTGCTCATGGTTACATGTTGGAACTATGGATTCTTTCATTGGTGTCCAAAGTGGTCTAGATTGCCTGAATTTGGGATGGATGGACGCTATGGAGTTTAAGTGACCTCTCTGCTACACTGTAGAAAACAGTCAAACGTGAATTACGATATCATAATTACCCTGAAGAGATGGACAAATAGTGGCATTGCTTGTTGAAACAATCGATGTTCAAAGGTGTGCAATATAAAATCATCAATTGTACTGTACATGCTGCAAGTATAGCGCATTAAATCTACCCATCAGAGAAAAACTACTTCAATAACAAGATCATTTTTCTCCCAGAATAGCTGCAATCCTGACATTCCATACAGAGTTTAGTTAAGTTTTGTATTGAGCCTAAGGTAAGATTGACTTAATTGATCCCCAGACTGCACAGCAGCATAAGGGACAGACCAGGAACATAGAAAGTTGAACAATAGGAAATTAGACATGCCAAGTAGTTGTGAAGAAGAAAATCTTAGTAGATAATATTACAAAATACAGAAAGAAATCTTGTAACAATGTTAGAGCTAAATGACTCATTGTGGCACTGAGCCACTAATAATATCTACAGTCTTGAAATACAGTGTTATACAATACAATATTTTGTGTTGCACAATATTATTGAAAAACAAATTTATTTGTGCTGTGCTTTTTTTTCGTGGTACACAAAAAATGACATCTTTTGGAGTAAAACAATACTACCAGACAATACATACACACATACATGTATATATTCAGAAAAAATGCGTGTGTCTGCTCCACTTTATAATATATACAGCAACTATATATTCAAGTATATGTGCTTGTTTTTAAACGGTTAATTGATTTGAATTTGAAGCATGGTCCTTATCCTTATCTTCTTATAACAGCTTTGTCATGCGCGTTACAGCCATGTTGTGGTGTATGTTTGTGGTGTTGGCGCCCCCTGTCGACAAGAGGAAGTGCTTAGTTGTCAAAATCGAAAGAGAGTTCATAGTTCTCTGTGGAGGTTCGGTGACGAGTCGTTTTGTGTATTTCACGGGGTGTTTATTCAGAAATGAATATCAGTGCGAGAATTGGTGAAAGGCAAACAGCACAATGTGACCGTGTTTTTGAGCAACACTAAACGAGTGGGAGCCAAAGTTAATGCTACTATAATTTAAGCTAACGAGTACGTTCAGTGCCATGGATCCGGACGCTGAAGTAGAAAGGTGGGTTCGTAACACATTATTGACTCAGAATGAGTACTATCACTTTATTTACCAGTCATTGTTGTTACTTAGTCAATACAAACCGAAGCGTTTCTTATGAAATGCCTAGGCCAGTGGCATTGGGCATTTTTTCCCCCGCGCGTTTTCTGATAGTTACGGTACAAGCGCAGCCCAAACACGGAAGAAGCTAAAAGCGTAATGTCAAGACGAACCGATCTCCAACATTGACAGTAGTTCAGGTTTCTCAAGCTGTAGGAAAAGAGCCAGTGGTGGTACTTTTCCGAATCTCAAAACATAGACGCTGACTGTTCTGGTACCTGTTTTGGTGCCTTGTAGACAGTTTTGGTACCTTTGTACCTTCTCCTGGAGAAATGATCCATTGAAAGGCAAAAATACAAGTGGGATACTTATTTGGAGGAGTGTCACGATCCACTCTTCTTGTCTTGTTGGCTTAATTTTGTAGTGTGGGATTTTGATTAAAACTTCTTTATGGGTTTTAAATCACGCTTGCACCGCATACAACAATGAATAATGAATGCACTCCTCCTAGTATGCATGAGCCTTGGTAATGATCATATATCACTTGTAATGTGGCAAATTAATCCTCTGTAGATAAATTAAACCTCCCTTGTGCGAACACAAACATTATGTTCTTCAACCTGTACCCCCAGGATCCCAAATTTTGGGAATGAAGAGGAGTGGAAGAGGCCACCCTCCAGCTATGGTTCAATGAAGAGTGACAGTGATGAATGGAAGGAGGAAGAGAGTGATGAAGAGGTTCGCATGGCTTGTTCCTTCCAAGTTCCCTTACCCCCTGATGAAGCAGCTGCACCCATAGATACAAGGTAAGTTAGTATGACCTGCTGCAGCTCTTTCATAAAATGGATTGACTGTGCTGCTTCTTATTTCGCATGAAATTGTTAGAAGGATTTCCCAAAATGCAATGTCATGTAACCACAAATGGAGACACAAAGTCACTGTGACGGGCTGTCTGTTAACAATCGTATCGTTCTTCTTCTTCTGTTGTGTGGGCTGCCACTGTCAATTATTGTCATGATTGATCAAGCTGATTATTTTGATTATTTATCACGAATGTGTCCATCAGTCTCTGTTTCGTACTGTAAGAGAGATAAAGAAGTTTGGGTGTGCAAAGTTGCTGAATGAGGCACATTAAGCGTCATGTATCCAATGCCAGTGAGCTTTATCAAAGGTCCTTACCAGTGGTCTGATGTAATAAAGGGAAAAATACAAATTACTTTTACTTAACTACATATCTGAAAGAAGATCTATAGTACTTTGATGTTTCGTTACAAAATAAATTCCAAAATAGGTGACATTTCAATAATTTTTATTGAAAGTGTGATGTTAGGTAAAATCAAAGCAAGTCTGTTCTTTTAGTTCAGTTTTGGTAGTTGAAATCAGTTTTAGGGGAGTAAATAAATGTGAATTTGAAACACAACTCTACATAGAGGACTCTTTACAACCCAATTTAATTAAGTTGTCCTCCAGAGTTCAAGATAATCTTTAAATCAAGTTTGAAAAAGCTTCATTCAAGTGATTGGGAACTGAAGATCTGCTCCATATTTTTCTTTAAAGACATGTGGAGTGTTGGACATGATAATCATTAAGTTCATCTGAAGACCATCACAAGGTAGAGATGACACTGAGAGGAACAGAAATGCTTTCAATACTTCGGTACAGTTATCAAAAAATATGTTTTATACGTAAATAAAATTAATATCAGCAGCTATATTTGATAAGGTTTTCTAATGGGTCATTTCTACTGTTTACAATTTCAAAATGATATATCTGGACTGACTTATTAGCAATATTTGAGGTCTGTCATTAACTGCTCATTAAAAAGGTGTTGTAATAGAAGAATTTAAAAATGTAGATATGATTGTTGAGCTTTTATTATAAATTGTAATATTTTTCTGATATCAATTTGTACAGGCTGACCAACTTTGTTTTAAATTCATGACCCACGAGACTTTTGATCTGAAGTTAAAAAGTGAAGAGGGTATTGAATTGAGTGTGTGACAGTGACAAGGTCTTTAAAAATTGATGTTCTCTCTCTATTTTTGGCCAGGTTGAAGCTGATTCGCTCAGAATCTCCAGAGACCCTTTACACAATGACCACAGAGCAGACCAAACCACCAGGAGCAGTGGTCATTGACACCAGGTGGAAGAAACACACTCATTCTATTATACATGTTATATTATATCGTTCTATTATACAAACACATTTATACTACACACATACAGTATGTGGGTGTATACAAAGTATAACAGTTTAAGGGTAATATGGATTATATTGTGTTTTGAAAGATTGTATTTGAAGCACAGTTTGAGTCATTTATATTCATTAAGGCCTATTTACTGTATCTCATATGAAAATAATACTAAAATAAAGATGTAGACATTAGGTCAACGTGGATAAGATTGGGATTAAAATCATATAGGTTCCACAATAACGTAAGTGTTTGGTGCTAGATTACAGCTACATCCATCACACATTCTTAAAGTCTGTCCCCAATCAATGTGACGAGAAAGCAATCATTGGTGTGGTCTCACTCCAGCTCCCCATCTCCTGCCTCTCAGGTCTTCTCATCGTGGTGAATATTCAGAAAAGGTAAAGGAAGAGGAGGAAGAAGAAGAAGAAGAAGAGCTGGATGAAAATGTGGCAGTTAACTCTCCAGAACCTCCTGAAGCTGTTGAGCCAGATGAGATGATGGAGACAGGGGCTGACAATCAGCCTGGCAGGCTGCACCCAGAACAGGACATGCCTTATATATTCAAGGTTGGTGTGTCTCATTTAGTCTCTGCTGCCCACATATGTCTTGGCATACAGAATTTGTTTGGTTTGACCTCTCTGATACTCTTTCCTTAAATATAATGCTTTAGATACAGCATGTCATTTGGTCAATAATGTAAATGCAGACAATCATTGACACATTTAGAGGCAAACTGCAGAATCACCTAATGTTCAGATGCACTGTAAAAAATGAAAAATAAAATATGAGTATAAAATATTAACATCTACCAGATTAAACAGAAACAATTTGAAATAACGGTTAGCCCACATTTTATCCCAACAGTTGAGACATGCTCAAGCAGATGCAGATGATAACCTTAGAGGAATGAAACTCAGCCATCTTTTCCTTTCCCAAAAACAACAGACTTGGAATAGAATTTAAAAAGACTTTTTTTTTGCATAATAATTGAAAGTGAGCAGCTTCTTACAGTGTAGGCTATTATTTTACACTTTGCTGTACCAATTCATATGTGATTATTCCGATTATGTTGTGTTTTTCTTCTATGGAAGCTGTAAAGTGGAAAAATAACGCTGGAAAAACGGCTACTATGTCAGGTGAAGTTTCATTAATTATGTGTCTGGGACAATATTTTAATTGTCTTCTTTTTCCACGTTTCTGTCTCCAAATGTAGAGTATCCTGGATACTTTGATGGGGCTCGAGCACGAGATGCACAAATTTAAGGTTTGGTTTTGCCATGGGAAGCCAGCCATACGGAAGCAGGTGATGCAGGCGGAGGACGGGGATGTCCTAGATTTTGTGGACAAGATATTTGAGGTTCTTGGTAAGAAGTTATAGTCCATCATGTAGTCAGAATATCAGAAATGGAGCACACAATTCAAAAAAAGAGATTTTGACTGTTTGTATGATATATGTGGAGTAATTAACTTTGTTATTGTTATTATATGACTTGTAGATTTAAGTGGAATGATGGCTCTAAAATGGAATTAACGTTAAATCAGAAATTGCTGTTGACTGTAATGTACATTGTGAAGTGGATGAGGATGAAGACTGGATTGAAAAGTTATTGTGCTTATTTTTATTTTTTTGTTTTGAAGGCCAGGATGATTCCCTGAAGTGTACATTGCTCACCCTCAGTACTATCAATAAACCATCTGAGGCGGAAGAACTGCAAAAGCAGTGCAACAGAGGCAAGTAAAGACTTTAGCTTTTGATGGATTCAGAATACCAGACCTGTGTTTAAATTTGAAACATCAGAACCTTGTGTTCTATGTAAATGATTTTCAAAGACACAAGAAGTCGATTTGCAGATGTCAATTCAGATCAAGTGTATTTTGTTATCAAGTGTTTTAGGTTCTATTTTTGAAAAGCTATGCGCTGTGAACAGAATTCTTAGACTGACAGGAGACAACAAATGATGATAGATGATTAGAAGTTGTTAAACAGATGAAAAGCAGCTGTCAAAATCTTAGCCACTCTTAATCACGCCACCATTACACTTTCATTGTAGTATAATTTGTAATATTAAACACTCAAAATTGAATAAGGATCATAATAGTTTTGAATTTAATAAAAGTAAAATAAAGTAAAATTTTCTTTTTTTTATGTTTTTTTTATCCTTAATGTTAGTAACACTTGATCTCCTCTTCCTATTTCATCAGCATTGATCCGTTTGAATATAAAAGAGCATTTGATCAGGAAACACAAAGTCATCCATGAGGGCGTTCCCCGACCAGGAAAGCAGAATCTCCTCCATACCGTCTATGTTGAACCCCAGATTTCCATCTGTGGTTTTGGAGGAGTTGACTCCTCCCATGAAGTCCGACCACACCCTCTCCCACCACTCCATGTTCCCAGTGTGGACAGCTTTGTTGGATTAAATGATCTGTTCCGTTTGTATAAGGACAATGGCCAGCCGGTCAGGACTGTGGTGACTACAGGGATTCCAGGAATTGGAATGTCTACCTCTGTGGGGAAATTCTGCCTGGACTGGGCTGAACAGCGAGCCAACAAGGTAGGACACGATGAAAACAAACTGGACACCAGTTTTTTTTGTAAGTTGGTGATATTTGGCATTCACTTACTAGGACTGAACTTCATATAATGGACCTTTATGGATCTGCTGAACACAATCCACAGAGGACATGAAAACGCCTCTAAATTAATTTTACACGGGACTACACGGGTCATTATAACATAACGCATTTCTCTTTGGGAATCCACAGGTTGTGTTTAGTTTTTGTGTTGTACAAGAAACTGTACAGGGATCAAAAAGGGCAAAACCAGCAAATATCCCTAAAATGTGTCAACTCGCAAAAACACTCCCAGAGACCTAATTCTGATTTGCATTTCCTACAAAATCAGCAAACTTTGTAAGTCTGGAATATTATATATTTGTAAATGATATCGGCTTCCTGTTATTTTCTCTTAGAACCTGCAGTTCATCATCAAACTTCCGTTCCACTTTCTCCGGCGTATCCAAAACAAGAACCGTCATCGTTCAGACAAGATGTCCATCATGGAAGTCATAGAATATAATCATCCTGAGTACAAATCAATTCAATACCTGGAGGAGGCCAACTGTAAATTTCTTATCATAATGGATGCATTTGATTGTTACCAGGCTCCGCTGGACTGGAAGGTAAACCGGTATTGTGTTAATGAGCTTGTTACTGGTCGTTGAGATCTAGTAGACAGATCTTTGATTCATATTCCCTGTTCCTTTCCTTTTCTGGTTTCTGCCTTTAGAATTCTCCAGTGATAACAGACATTTACACGCAAGCTCCTCTGAACCACTTGATTGTAAATCTCATTCGTGGTAATCTGCTTCCTGGTGGATTTGTCTGGATCCTGGGGAGACGGGCGGCCATCACGCAAATTCCAGCTGAGTTTATAGATGTTGTCACAGAAATACAGGGCTTTAGGTATGTCTGTTTTTTTATGTACTCTGTGTGTTACCTTCTTTTTGTGCCTGATTCTAGACATTCAACAATATTCATTTATAATCTTGAGTTGAGTATCATTCTGTATTTTTCCTTAAAGGAAATATGTGGGGTGACTACAATGATGCTGTTAGTCTGTTAACAAGAGCAAACAGGCAGAGAAACATTCAACAAACATGTCATTTCAGGATCTTCAACGTTATTGATCATTTGTATCAGCAAATGAGGATTATTGTGGATGTATGTGAGATGTCTGTCTGTCTGTCTGTCTGTTATTTGCATGGAATACGACGATGTTTCAGCTTTTACTTCAGACCCCCACTCGTGTAATGTTTCATTCTATTTTCTCCTCCCTCCAGCGATGAGATGAAAAATGACTACCTGACTAGGCGTTTTAGGGATGGGGATCTAGCGAGCAACATTGTGGCACATTATCAGCGTCAACCAACTCTCCGAATGCTTTGTCACCAACCCTTTGTATGCTGGATGGTGGCTACGGTGTTTGAGCGCTACTATCGCGATGAGGGCTATGGGGTGAACCCTCCCAAGCTGACTCCCTTCTACATCAATATTTTGGTTGTCCAGACCAGCCGCAGACTGCACTTTTACCATGATAAGGCAGAAAACGACCTGGTACGGTGCATCATTTTGTGGCAGGCTTCTGAATGCAGCACAGTGTCATGTTTGTGTGCTTAAAGTTTCTCCCAGGTCCAGTTTTATTTGTCAATATTTTCAGGTCAATATGTTACAGTTTTAATGATTTATTCTTAAAATTTAACTTTAGTATCATAATCTGAGCTACTTTGTCATTTTGATTTATTTTACACTGTCAGAAATGGTCTGATGATGACAAGCAAACACTGATGAAGATGGGGGAAATGGCTCTGAAGATGTTGGAGAACAACACCAGTGTATTCTTTGAAGAGGACATGAAAGACCACGGTCTGAAGTTGACAGAGGTGACAGTCTTCTCTGGCCTTTGCACCGAGCTCCCTACTGCATCCTCATCTGTGAGGAGGCAGTTCTGCTTCATACACCTCACCTTTCAGGTAAAAAGTATTACAAATAGGATCAAAATGCCAATATGATCAATATTCTGTGAATCTTTTCATATAACGTAATGAGGTAATACATAGTATGTATGTTTTTACATTTGACCATTCATTTTGTGCTCATAGTTGACAAAGACCATAAGGACAATCCATTTGAATCGTTGCTTTCTTTTTTAGGAGTTCTTAGCTGCTTTGTATGTCTTTGGGAAGTTCCACATGGAATCTAAGAACGTTCTGGTTGCAGTGTTGCAGCCCAAAGGTTACACAAAGAATAAAACGAAGCAGGCAGCAGGACTCATCCAAACTGCTTTGGAGCTAACCCTCAAGTCCCCACTGGGCCAATACGACATGTTACTGCGCTTTCTATGTGGCCTGCTTAGTCCAAGCTGCCACAAAGAGCAGCTGGGAGGGTGTCTGTTCCACCACAGTATCCCGGAGGTGAATGGATTGGAGCAGGTTCAGCAGCTGCTGGAGAAAACGACAGAAAGCGCTCCATCAGAGCGGCTAGCAAACTTCAGGGAGTGCATCAGAGAACTGAGCCAAAAGGACGACTGAGGTAAGACAAGATGAGCAGGATGAACTATATGAGACGTGGACAGTACAGCTGTGTCATGGCTGTCCCCTGTAGTGACAACACTATGATATTGGAAATGGTGGAAACTGTTCTGTTTAGATTCTGTGTGTACTATATCCCTCATTCTGTACTTCTTCTTCCCTGGTGTCCCTGCATTCTACAGTTGGGCATCACATGTGAAATGGATATTTAGGCTTTTAATTTAATTTATATTGGTTTTGTACCATAACTTTTAGCTGTATTAACGTTTGAGTTAATTGTGACAAATAACAGAATTTACCAGACCTCTTGATGTTGGTGGAAACCAAGGTGAACCACGATCCTGTGTCACAAGACCATTCATTAAAGAATTTACACTTTATCTCTTCTATTTTCACACCCAATCGCATTAAAATGTTCTTTAAGATTTCTCTCTCTTCTAATTGGAGTTTTCCATCAAATGTAGGGGTAATGGTGTTCGTGCTTTTACAATAAATGTAAAATAACATTAATCTTCACAGTTTGCACTATATTTGCAGTATGAATATTGGTTTTTGTCCTTGAATAAAATATAAAAAATTTTGTCAAAATTTATTACCAATAATTCCTGGTTCCATCATCTGTATCAACAATTATTTTAATGCTTTACAAGATATTTCACTCAAAATTTCTTGAATGGAAACCTAATTGTACTTGGTTTGTTAACCGTCACATTGCTGGACTGTCTCTATTCAGAATGAGCAAAGATGCACTTTGGGGTCAAATACATAATAATAATAAACAGTGGAGGAAACACATCTTGTCTTTTTGAAAATTTCATTCAAACAGCAGCGTGCCTTCAGGATTTATAATTAATACCAACACGAATCTTCATAAAATATTTCACCATTTAATTCAAAGTTAACATCCTAGCATCACATTACCACATCATATCAACACCATATAATTTTTCGGAGCTACATTGCAGCATTTATGAGTGTTTTTTGAGAATCTCTAAGCTATTTTTTCAACAACGTAGATTAAAAAAAACGTACAAATACAAAATACGTGAAGCTCATTGTGTTGAGGATGTTCCTAGAAATATGACTGAATCAGCAAATGGATTGTGCAGTGCACTGTGTGTTTGTGTTTTGGCAGGTTTGAATGGGTGTGTTTCATGCTGGAGGTGTAAGGGTCATTGCTGCAGCATTAACGGTAAATGATGCAATGCTGATTTGACGCTTCACTTCCTCCCATGCCTTCTCTGGGTCCTCTGAATTCTCAATATCAAACAGTGAATCGTAGATCCCGGGGAAGGACTCCCCTGCATATTTGTTGTGACTGCTGGGAGCAAAAATCACATGTCTGGAACAGAGGAGAACAGAGGCAGCCACTCAGGAGACTAATGGTTCTCGAACTTTATGCACAAACTACCGCTTCAAGTCTAACCGATATCACAGGAAACTCGTCGACAGGAGAGTGTTTTAACAGATGGTAGAAACAGACGCTTGTAGAACTGCACCCACGGCAAATTGCTCCATTTCAAACAAATATTTCTAAAAGCAACACTACGTAAACTTTGGAACCCTCTAGCATTGCGTCATTGTCATTTGGTAACATTTAACTAACTTCTCTTCCAGTTCCACTTTTGTTTTCATGTTTGAGAAATACAGTGTTACACGACACAGTAAAAGAAATGAACTTACACCAGTAAAAAGTGCTCAAGATGTTTGCCTAACAGATGAATTTCAAGCGGAACATCAATCAATCTCTTCCCAATTACTCATGGGAAGAACAAGCGAAAGGAACAGGAAACAGCACGTATGTAAAAGGGGGAGCATTAATGGTGAACAGTTTGATAGAATGTACAGTCAAATGAAATAAGAGAAAACTAAAGCACTACTTTAACAAATACTACATTTCCCGATGCTTTCCAACAGCTGTGACACTTACAGAGACATTTGTAAGTGCCAATATACTTTTTGATTTTACATTGTTTGATATATAAAAGTCTGTAGTATGAGCAGAGTGAGTGTGAGTGTGATAAAGGATGAGAGACTGACCTGTAGAAGGGTCTGTCAGGCAAACCTAAAGGATCTATAAAGGCTCTTTCCAGGTACATGAGCTGATCATTCATGATCCGCACCTGCAGAGAGCTGGCACACACACGCACACACACACACATTTTATTACACCCAAACTTAAACACATGGGGCAAGCATACACAGTAAGTACAGTTTCAGCTGAATTTATGAGCTCCCAGCCGTGTTTTCCTGTGGAGAAACATTTGTCCAAGTTTGTGATGTCTGAGCTCACATTGTGCAAGATGTATTACAAGCCAACACAAACATTTTACGTGCTCCCAATCATTTCTTGGCCATTGTTAGTGTGAGTTTGTGAGGTGTGGGGTGGCTGTGCAGTCAGTTCACCATTTCAGCTCAATGTGTGTTTCCCTGCATTAGCAATGTAAGATGTACGAAATGTGAAAGACACACTCCTACTCTGCTCTGTTGAGGGTCTGGAGCCGCTGATGAAAATCTCTGGCTGCCACAGTAAAGTTTTCTACTGCAGAGAACAGGGAATCTGAAAATTCAAGAGCAATTTATGAAAGAATACTGATGCTTTAGATCACGTGGTCTTGTGCACCAACTACTGTACACATTGGGTACAGCATAGAGTGATCAGTGGCTGAAGCATAGAAGGTTATGAATAATCATAAAAACAAACTGACCAAATGACACGTCATATGTCTTCATCTCCTCCGGGTGTCTCTGGGCCAGCTGGGCGATGATCTTGGCGTACTTCGTCAGTGAGATGCCATATTCATTTGCGTCGAGGGGGAGGATTTGGGAATCAGCCAACAGGAAGACGAGCCCGCCTCTCACCTGGGCCACTGCCCGCAGCCTCCGGAAGGAAGGATCATAAAACTTCTCCACCACTTCGTAGGTTTCGTACACACTGTGATAGACAGGGTAACTGCTGTACCGCTCTGTCTTCTAAACGCACACACAGGACACTGCATGTTAATTTGTTACATTAATGTCATGAAGACTTGGAGTAACCACAGTATAACGAAGTATATTAAGCCTGTGCAACTGCAATCAACCCAGTGACTCTGTCCTCAATCAAACAGCTTAAGTAACAGATTTGTTATCATGATGTGGCACAGCATGGTCACACACACAAGTGAGGAATAACGGTGGATGATCTTGTATCACCCTTCAAGGGTTAATCCATTATACAGTACGAATAATGTACATTTATTTCATGAATGTATTTTTAGTTACTACGGCAGTCAAACAGTTAAAATTCTAATCACAATAATTGCAAAAGGAATCACTGCTCAAAACAGGGTCAGCTATGTGAAATGGCAGATACCAGGATGAGCTGTCAGTTATCAAGTTCACTGGTCATTATTAAAAGAATAATGAAGAGTAATATCCTGTGTTATATACCTCTATAAACAAGTCTGAATAATTCATGTACACAGACCAGCATACTGTAATGTTTACAGTACGTAGCAGAGCTGGGTGTCCGACCTTGTTCTTGGTGTATCTTGCCCTACCAGCAGCGATGCCCAAACGGATGAAATACGCCTCAAAATCACTTCCTGATCCCAGCTTACTGATCCTACAGCACAGAGTGGAGAGGGACAATCGTTTTACTGCTTTTTATCACAGTGGACATTTTGACTTGTCCCACACATGTGCAACTAATAACATCAATAATAGCTCCGTTCCATTCAGAGGTGTCAGTGTCATGTTCAGTCCCAATAAAGTGATACTGATCCTCATGACAGTAGTTCTACAGGGGTGTTTTCTCACTTGTGATGCGTCAGAATATATTGCTGTGCAAAAGACCCGCTGAATAGAGTAGATGAAATATGTACAAATGTATCACCACCTAATCTTTTACGCACACAGTAGTGTGTATTCTTAGCTGCATGTGACAGATTGAAAGCAAACAGCTGTGAATATTTGCGCCGTATTAGGATGTTCAAATAACGGACAAATGTTGGGCGGTCACATTTTCACATTCCTTTGACAATGACAAGAGAAGCCGAGAAATAACATGTTATCATGGTTGCTTTTTTCTCTTCTCTTATTATGATTTAATATCATTATATCAATAACATTTTTCATTCATAGTCAAGACTGGTTTGACTATGAATCGACCGTGCGCCGGACAAATTGGCAATTTATTGTAATTTTTTGTAACGTACCTGGGAGCGTCTCTTTCATTGGTCCAGTTGTCTTTCTTATGCCAGCTCTCATACAGAGAGAGTCCCTCCTCTCCTTCTTCAGGACTGACTATCTACACAGACACACACACATTCATTGAGACAAATATGCAGCAGTTTCAAGTGTAGTGCTTTCTGCGTGTCTGTATCTGTTCACCTGTTTGGTGAGGTCGTACACCAGAGTGTGCAGAGACGGAGTGCAGTCTACCCTCAGCGTGTACATGCCTTGAATTTGCATGAATGCACACAGATACACACTACATCATAACTTAGTCAGACACACCATTTATAGTTAATTGAGAAAGTAAATACACACTCTCACTCACCCTCTATGGCAGAGTCTGCATTGACGTAGGCCACAGCTCTCTCCTGTAGCAGCTTTGCATTATCCTGTATGCGGAAAAAGAACAATTTGTGAGCAAATGGATGCTACCTCATGTTGAATTTAGCAATTTGATTTCGTGCCATGTCTGGTGGTCATGGCTTGTCTGTGTGTGTGTGTGTGTGTGTCTGTGTGTGTAGGGTACCTCGGCCCATTCTGTAGAGCCAAGCAGTCCAAACTCCTCTGCATCCCAACTGGCAAATATGATAGTCCTCCTTGGTCTCCAGCCTACCCACACACACACACACACACACACACACACACACACTAATACTTTATTGGCAAAAAGTATGTTGACATTATTGAGCACGTCGTCACGCAATCTCGGTGGATAAACTCTAGAACAGTGGAAGCATGTCCTGTGGTGATGGATCACCCTTAACTATTTGGCAGTCAGATGGACAAATCTGGATTTGGTTAATGCCTGGATAATACTATCTAATGGAATGCATAGCGGCCACAGTAAAGTGTGGTGGGTCTGTTTGGGTAAGACCTTTTCCTGTTCCAGCTTGACTCTGCCCGTGAGCACAAGGCGAGGTCCCTGAACACGCAGTTTGATGAGTTTGGTGTGGATGAGCTCCGGTGGCCTGACCTCAGAGCCCTGACCACAACACCACTGAACACCTTTGGGATGAATTGGATCGTCGATTGCAAAACAGGCCTTTTAATCCAATGAATGGGCCTGAATTCCCTCAAACACAAAGCCTTTCCAGACCCACAAAGGGGGGGGGAGGGGCAGCTCCACATTGAAGCCCATAGTTTATGAGGGGGATGTCCAACAAGCTCATATAGCTGTGATGATCAGCTCTCAACATATTTTTGGCCTATAGTGCGTATATATGTATATATATATATGTATATAGTTTAATTAGTTATGATAGCTTCACGGTTTAAGATAATAATTAATGTATTAAATGAGCAATAAATAATCAAATTATGATCATTGTTTTAGTGATTTTTGTATGATGAATGTACTCCTTTATAAATTATTTTTATTTATATTATTAACAATGACGTACTGTTGGTGTTATGTGAGAGGGAGGACATGGACCGTGAGATCATTTTCAAGTTTTACAACCCATTTGTTCACAACATATCTGTCTCTACTACAGCCATCTGGATCCAAATCTTCTCCATGAACCTCAGCGGTGGTCTTCAATCTATGCCGAGCGGCCCAAAACACTCCTTTGTACCTTTGCTGAGTAATTTGCCTGCACTCCGGACATTTTCGTGGACCACAGCAGCACCAGACATGGGATCGATTCCTCCAAATACCCAGGCATCGCGATGGCCTCCCAGAATCACATAGCGGTCTACACACACAGAAAGAAGGAAAGGGATTCTCACTCTCTGGGAGCAAATGTCATGAAGATATCACAGTAGTATCAACATTTGTGTTCGTACAGCTTTTCAGTAGTGTTTTAGTTAGTGAGGAATTTTTTTCTTTCACCTGGTTCTACAGCTCCTCTAATCTTGCCAATGACATTGTAGATCCTGGTTACTTGGTTGTTGGTGTAGATATTCATACGCACCTTCCTGCGACGGACATATGAAGCAGTGAATGACACACACAGAAAAGTACGGCCATGCGTGTTGGTGCGTTGGTATTCTTTATACAGACAGTGGGGGTCTTGGAAACTGCAAAAACTGCCCAAAATACATGCTGTGTTTTCCCACCATTAACTTAACTCCTGATCAAATTAATGGAGTTGGTAAACAATACACTGGCTGGTCCCGTGTTGGTTTCACGGGTTACTGGTCTAGATACCCGGCCGACTCTAGGCACTATTGTTTAAAGACACAAAAGAGCCCCATACTTATTTGTGCGTGGTGTGTGAATGCTTCATTTGTATTTTTTTGGCTAGAAGCCACTGGGTCATCAACCCCGAAGGAGAAAACAGAGCAATGGAGAACAGAGGAAAGACAGAAACAACTAAAGAAAGAAGATAGTGACAGAGCAAATGAAAGGATGGGAGATGAAAAACATACTGAGTTTTGAAGTCATCCTTGAAGCCTGGGCCGAGCCTGTAGGAAACATTCAGAGCTCCTTTCCAGTTGTTAGGTGGAATCTGTCCTCCCATGTTTCTGTTGGAGGAGAAGTTATTCACACATATGTAAGAGAAGAGGTGAAGAGAAGAGAGGAGAGGAGTGAAGGAAAGAGATTTGTTTGTACTTAAGTAGATGAATTGCATCGTGGTAGCCAATGGGATGCACTGGAATTTTAGGAAGTCCCACTCCATCCTCAAGACTGGTTCTGTATGTATATTCTACAAGAGAGTAGATGGGACCACAGTTTAGATAAGCACACACACATATGCTCCAACACATCTAGATAAAGTATTTACACACACACACACAGACACACACACCTTTAGCAGGGTATCCAGGTGTAAGTGGGTCTCCGGCTCCATTCAGGTTAAGCACGTTGCCTCTCTGAACTCCTCCCCCCGGTAGGCTCCAGCCATCAGGGTAGGCCTGTACATACATAGGTGTATCATAAGTGTGTATAAGTGTTCATTTACGACAAGGTCAGTGATCTGGATGAAACCCTGTACCTGGACTCCAGCCGCACTGTAATCTGCTGGGTCTGAGAACATGATGATCCCCTTTGCTCCTGCTAACATGGCGTTCTTCACCTGACAGACAGAACGTTGGGCAAAATGCAGTGATTTGAAATTAAACAGAATGCTTCAGAGAAAGGGAAAATATTTTGATTTTATAGAAACGGACTGCTTACGTCAGAGTTTAAGAGATAGACAGAGAGATAATTCCTTGAACTTGTGATACTTTACAGCATCCACTGCAGCAACACTCTGATTCTATTTGCATGCGGTCTTTCCTCTTACCTTATTGCCTCTAAATATCTTCCCGTATCTGGCGATGACAATCTTCTCGGTCACATTGATGCCCATCTGCCCCTCCAACAACATAAAGTCTTCTGTGCGGCCGTAGTTCACGTAAACCAAATCCCCCTGATAGAAAGAGAAAGATGAGGCATTTTATGAAGCTGCAGTACTTGGCCATGGGGCTGGGAAACAACCTCACTGATGCTGCAGTGTAAAGTATCTCAATCGTTTGTGTGTGTACCTCAGGTTGTCCTTTGGGAGAGAAGGCGTTGTATGGAGGTACAATGCCAGGTATATCCTCATAACCCTGAGGAACTGGCTCAGCCAAGGCAGTGTTAAAAACCTGAGAGAGAAGAAGAGACGGGGTGAGACAAGATGAGATGAGTTGGAGTGAGATGGGAAGATGAAATTAGAACACAACAGAATTATGTTTTAAAACATTATCCTAACATAAGCAACACATAATTTCTCCTACTTCATTTAATATTGTGATTTACCATACACACAAGACTTTACACATTTTCCAACAAACCCTCTGCTCAAACAAAGGAACGCTTACATAGATTATATTTAAATGCTTTAGAAAAATTATTTCATTATTATATTTCAATTTTAATAATATTATTATATATTATATATTATTTAATGTTCTTTTATTGAAATCAATACTCTGAATTGGTATAATTCCTGACCATTCCATCTGTCCTCTGAATGAAAGGTTACAGTCAATGAAACGTTAGCGTGGATTCTGAAGGACTTTCAGATTGTGCCGAGTCTCACTCTGAGTGTGAGCTCAGACAGGATCAGTTTGATGTCCATAAAATGGTTATACAGTCTGCTGCATATTCACTTTCCTAATGTCGTGTAAAAGGCATCCTAACAGTGTGTACATGTGGATACAATAGATCCTGCGTTGGTATAAACCCTGGATCCTATTGTTGCTGCTGTGTGAAAACATTATCTCTCCCTCCCACACACACACAAACACGAGCACGCACACACACACACCTTTATCTTTCTACAGGACCTTGGACTTTCCCTTTGAAGTAGGAGACACACATCTCTTCATTCAGTCATCTTGAATGACTGATTGAAAACACCTCAGATTCCATCATAGTCAGTATTGACGTCACTATTATACTATAAGCATAGAAAGTTACAGTTGTGTTTTGTACTGTGCTTCACTACAGAGAAATGTCTACGAGTGTATAACAGAAGCATTAACTACTCATGAACGAGGACAAGAACAAAGACAGACTTTTGCAGGGCGTGAACAAACAGCAGACAAAAATTCTGTGTCAATAAACAGAATGTTAAGTTCACTCTCTCATGTTTTTGTTGTTTGCTGTGTCCCTGCTGTTTGTGTACATTTTCTATTGCTCTTTGTGTGCGTGCAGTGTACCTCATTGCCCAGCCGATCGATGACTGAGATGTAATTTGGCTGAGATTTGTTGGGATAGGACAACAGGACGTCGTAGGGCACCATCTCCACCGAGTCCAATCCAAACTGTAGCCACTCCTCCTTTATATTCTCTGCATAGACCAGGTTCTGTTCTGTCCCAGCCAGGTGTGGCAGTCGAGTGAACTTCCTGTGGAGAGGACATTTGTGGTCAGGATGGCTTAATTTTGACAGTCAAGAAAAGATGAACAGATTTTACCTGAGATGCTCTTTGATTCGCTCAGGTCGCATTTCACTGAGAAACTCCTTCAGATGCTGAGTGGACTCAGCGACGACGTCAGCAGGGGTTGAAGGTGTGTGGTTTGCGAACCAGCCTGCAGCACACAGCACAGCACAGTTCAGTTCAGTTCCCTGTCACCATAATACAACTTCACACACTTCACAATATGTCATTCACTGTCCACTAGAGGGCAGATTGTAACTGATGTCACACTAAGTTGGTCATATTTGAAGAGGACATGTGGTTATTCACAGCATTTGTTCACTTGCTGCAAACAGACAAATGTGAAATGTGTCAGAGCGGTGACAAACTGTAGCACATAACATGGACACACACCCTGAAGGCACCTGAAAATACCAGATTTAATGGCCGTATACATCATTTACCATGAACTTACAGTACTGTTCATCGCGATAACGTTTGCCTCTAACTTGTGCTCAGTGCTGCATACAAGTCTCCCATTATTGTAAAAACACTGACAGCCACTTTGTTTACATTTCAGTCCAATATACCTTACCTATGATGAAGCCCAGGAAGAAGAAAGATGTTATAATCACAACCCCCAACATCCATCGAATTAAACTGCTTTCTTTCCCCATTTTAAAGCTGTTCTAGACTCTACGTGCACCACACGCCAGAGCCCCAGCACAACTGAAACTAAAGAGAACACGCACACAAACACACAGACACACAGACACAAAGAGCTGTTGACATAGAGGACAGTGGGGGGCAGAAAGAGAGGGAGAGAGAGAGAGAGGGAGAGAGAGAGAGAGAGAGAAAAAAGCAGCAGAGTTGTAAGCTGCAGAAGAAGTTGAAGACAGAGCACGTCACCAGTCCCTCCTGTTTGGCCAGTGTGGTGAAAACTGATAAAAACCTGCTGTGTGCACCTTGACCTCATCAATGCTGACTCAGCTACACTCAGCCCAAGTCCAGGTGACAACAATTATTACAGTCTGGTCTGAGGACTACCTTTGCAGCTGCAGCGTAAAGCTGGACTTGCCCGTCCTTGCTAGTTTCTATATGAGAAAAGAGTGAAGCACTGGGACCACTGTCCTCTCCCCTTGAAGGCTCATGTTATGTGCATTAGAGGTGTGTTACAGTAGCAAATATGTACTGCAAGCTGTCTTTAAAACTGGGCGCTGCATGAGAGTAAGCCCAGACAGCTAGACATACCGTATATATCGATGATGTATGAGTGCTGCTGTTATGGAGCGCTCAATAACTCAATGCACACTGAATATATTGAACAGCTGTGAAAAATACCCTCGTAATGCTTAAATTCAGGTCACTTTCTCACCAAAAACAACTAGAGACATATACAGACATTTACAGCA
>OMNV01009004.1:74605-87575 GCA_900303265.1 Brotula barbata
AGTTTCTTTAACCACTTTAACACAGTAAATTCAATATTAATCGGTGGCTCGTGGTTATTTAAAGGACTTTGGATAAATTTAATGGGCCTTTTCACATTAGTAACCCATTAATAATATACAGTATATATGTATGTATGTATGTATGTATGTATGTATGTGTTTGTGTATGTATGTATGTATGTATGTATGTGTGTATGTATGTGTGTGTATGTATGTATGTATGTATGTATGTGTGTGTTTGTGTATGCATGTATGTATGTATGTATGTGTGTGTATGTATGTATGTATGTATGTGTGTATGTGTGTATGTATGTATGTATGTATGTATGTATGTATGTATGTATGTATGTATGTATGTATGTGTATGTATGTATGTATGTAGTATATTATATAGAAAAGAAGAAAAGAATTTCTGATCTGATTGGAGGTACATTCTTTCAGCCCATTACACTAAAACTTACATTTTTAAGTTCTTGTATTTATGATAGCCCTTAAACTTGTCTTTGATGTAGATATTTGGGCATCAATTTATACAGATTTACCCAAAATGCATCCTGATATATTGTTATCTTTTGAAGCATTGGGCTTTTCATTAGAATTGAAAGTAAAATATCTTTATACAGATGGACCCAATGGTGGTTCCATCAGAGTGTAAGAGGTTTAATTATTTCCAACAATGTAGTTCATTAATTGCTGAATGATATCTGTTATATGTTTTGTATAAGATATCGTTCTCTCTGGGCAGATTAATATTAAAATATGTTGGACACAAAATACACACAGTGCAGAACAAAAGAAACTAAGAGCAACAATGGTCATAACGGGAGGAGGACCAGACTGTATCAGCATGAGTATACTGCGAGTACTACAAGTGAAGAAGTACACCATGGAGTGAAAAAAATATAGAAGTTTGAGCGCAAACAGTTTGGGATTATTCAAGGATTTTGGGGTTATTTAATGAATGAGCTTTTTCACATTGGTAACTCATTAATAACAGAGTATACCACATAGAAATGTTCTTTCTATGTCTTATCCTTATCTTATCCCTGAATCTTTTGAAGCTATAGTATTTTTAATTTCCTTTCACATTGTCTTTCTACATATTTTAATTAAATACAGATTTCCCCAGAATGAATCCTAATATGTATTGTGTTCTGTTGAACCCGAGAAAGACCTGGATCTTGCAAACCATTTTTTAAAAGAAGTAAAAGAAAGGATTAAATATTCGTAATGTTCTCCATATTCGACCCTGTTGTTCCTTGTTAACGACACAAGATGGCGACGGCAGCCCAACACTGAGCCTGTCTGCGTCATTATTACTCTTCACATCAGCACATTTACAGACTACACTTCGGTTAGCGATAACGACGACAAAGTCACATAACAATGAACACATACAGCGTGTTGTCACGCGTCTAAGAGGACATTTTGTCATCTGGAGCAGCGACGACATGGCTTCATTCATCTTTACTTGGTGGTGTTTTGGCGCCCTCTAGTGGTGATTGGCTGGTAGAGCGAGAGAGAAATTCCTACAAATACGTCCAGATTTCAAATAATCAAATAATCCTGAGAGAAAAATCAAAAAGCAGACAGTTGGCACGAAAATATGTCTACGAAAGGAGACACACACACACACACAAACAGGTACCGTCTCTACTACATTAATATTTGCATATATTTTTCATTTATCTTTATTAATTGCTCCTTTGAGTGTTTTTGTTTATTTTCTCTTTTCTACGTCTAATTTGTATTATTGTATTTAAAAAAAAAAAATTAAACATATTGTACATTCTTTTCTAATATTTTTCACTCACACTAAAAAACATGCTAATCGTATAAGGGGTCAGACAGGCAGAAAGTAAGGCAAGAAGAGGAAACACGGTCAAAGAGAGAGAGAGAGGTGTGGACAGAAAGACACAGGTGGACAGAAACCGAGAGAGGAGACAGACAGGCAGACATACAGACTCGGAGAATGACAGACTGGGAGAAAGGAGAATACAAACAGACAGAAACGAAGAGAAAGACAGGCGGACTCAGAGAGCCAGGGACAGAAAGACACAGAGGGGGACAAACGGAGAGAGAGGGAGCCAGAGAGACAAAGACAGAGAGAGAGAGAATTAGACCAACAGACAGAAAACTAGAGTCAGGTCTGCACAGACAGATACAGAGACTCACGAACTCTCGAGAATGAGAGAGAGACAGTCGGAGACGGAGAGAGAGAGAGAGGAAGAGGGGGGGAGAGAGAGAGAGAGAGAGAGAGAGAGAGAGAGAGAGAGAGAGAGAGAGAGAGAGAGAGAGAGGTGAGCTCTCCTAACCGCTATGACTTCTGGGGGGATGAAAGTCAAAATGCGCAAAGTACGGAGAGGAGAGAAGGCAGACAGTTAGCCAAACATTAGCCAAAGTGTTAGCCGAAGAGTTAGCCAAACATACGGACTGAATGACGGACGGACGGAGCGTGTGAGTGACAGGCGGACACCGGGGGCTCGGTGAGAACTTTCCGCCGCTGCTGAGCCGTTGCAGGCATCATGGTGGTGTCGGTGCGGAGCTGGGTGGCCAACGAAGGAGGGAAGCACTTGGTGCTGGTGAGCGAACCGCACGTCTGAGCCTCACTGCGGGGATAGAAAGGAGACTTTTAGCCTTACTTGGTCCTTTTTACAAACTGACCAACACTGTTGAGTTAAAGCCGTCGTTTTTTTTTTTTTTTTTCTGTTAATGCTCCTCGGTTACAAGTCAAAAGTCAAATTACACGCGTGAGAGTTTACGATATTGATATTAATAATTCAATTTTACAAGAGGAATAGGAAGAATGCAAAACACCTTACAGTTCCAAAATGCACTTTTTACCTGTAAAAATTGTTATTGTTGATGTCAGTTATTCAATTGTGGGTAACAGAAATCCATTGTAAGTAGTGTTTTTTTGTGTTGATTTGTATTCTTAAAACTTAATCAGGATTATGGTGCGTTGAGACCTTAAAATGATGAAAAAGTATCATGATTCAGTACGGGGCTGTACCCTTGTGTCATCTCATGTGCTGCAGTCAAATGATGTATTCATCAAAAAATGTTTACATATATTCTTGTGGCACACATAGGAAACCGGTTAAATTGATGATGTATTTTACAGATATACTTCATCTATCGTTTGACATTAACCATTGTGTCTACCACTGTGTCTATCCTCTCTCTACCCCTCTCTGTCTGTCTCTACCCCTCTCTCTCTTTCTCTGTCCCTCTCCCTCCCCCCTCTCTGTGTCCCTTCACTCCCTTCTCTGTCTGTCCCTCTCTGCCCCCCCCTTTTCTCTTCGTCTTTTTCAGATGCTGTGGTTGGGAGCCAACACCTGGCTCTTTGTAAGAACTTTCTCACTCTATTACTCTGGACCGCAGTATCACTACCTCTACAAGATGCTGGGGGTAAGACACAACTCCCTGCATTTTGATACCTTTAAATAGTTTGTACCAAAAGAAGATTTTTTATTATTATTTTGATTTCCTATTTTCTCCATCCATGGTCACTGGATTGTATTTTCCATAATTTCTGATTTTCTTTCATGCTTTCAACCCCTTAAAGTAACTTGTAACAATCCAAAAATAGTTTAAAAGTGTTTCCAGTCGGAACGTTTTGAACTTGTGCTTAATACTGAAGATAGTCCTGCCCAATCTGTCCACATTTGGATCTTTAAAGGTTTATCCATTCATCCACCAATCATTTATCCATCCTTCCATCTCTCCATCCATCCATCCCTCATCCATCCATCCATTTTTCCATGCCCAGGATGGATGCATCGCAATTAACTCCGAAAAAAGGATTGCATTCTGATCACAATGCATTCTGGAAGCTTTTACACTAGACAGGATCTCATTATATGGATGAAATATCCAGATAATGTAGTGGTTAATCTGTAGGTTTAATACAGGATTAATGAGTTTCAGTCAGGAGAAATCTAACACAGTTGGTGGCTCTTTGTGTCTGTGTGTTATTGTGATGATTGTTATGCAATTATGATTCATTGTAATTTAATTTCCACTGATTGGCACCTAATGACAGTATGTTTAATGTATGTAATGTATAAATATATGTAAATAACTACATTAGCAAAAATGTGACCTGCACTACATTTATGTGAAAGAATAGAATAGCGTGTTGTAACACATGCAGATGGGGAAAGTTGGAAAACTGAGCAAAATCATAACAGCATTAAACAGCATGTGTGAGCTATTCAGCTATGTCTGTTCTCTGGAAGGCACAGCAGAGAGAGGGGCAAGTGTGGGCACGCTGCTGGTTTTGACTGAATGCCTCACCAGAGGGCTTAAATTTGTGTGTCTGAGTGAGTGAGTGTGTGTGTGTGTAGATAGGGATGAATTTTATTGCTTTAATTGCACTGATGGAAATTCAGAGAACTTCCAGGATACATCTTATCTCACTTGCCGGTATGATTTGTTGTGTGTGTGTTTTGAAAGGCGTTTGGGATGCGTGAAAGGCAGGGTATCAGATCTCCTGTGTGTGGTTTTGTCATCAGCTGCTTTCCTAAGCAAAGCTGTGTTGAGTGTCTGTGTGTGGGATGTTGAGGTCTCAGACTTTTGTAGCACGCTGCTTTCAGCCTTGACTTTCTATATGTAGATGCTGACTGTAACCTAAGACTACGTCCACACTAAGCTGGGTAAATCTGAAAATGCCTTAAGTTACACTTTTTTTAATAGGCATGGGCAGTAAACCTGAGGCAGGAAGGGAAGAGATTTATGTCATTTCACGCACTGGTCTGTCCATGTCGAAAATAAAATCTCCGTTCCATTCATGGTTTTTAGAGCAGTTGTCCTCAGTATCTGGTGCATACCATCAAATGTGAATATAAACAGTGTCTCTTCTGCTGGAATACTGCTTGTATATTACACAAAACAATTTTTAAACTCCAATAATTCAATGAAGAAAAAAAAAAATTAAGAGACTAACATCGGACCACATCGCCTCCTACAATGTTTGTTTTGGTCAAATCCAGGATCACATGACAGTCATAAGTCAGCGTTTTCATATTTCCCCATTTGCTTGTCTGTACTACAATGCCAATGTAAGGTATTGTAAAATGCTTCGAGTGCTTAATTGCTTACGAAAGTGTTAAAGAAATGCAGATCACAATATTACTCCTTACCAGGGACAGGAAGTCACATCCTAGTCCACATCTGAGTCAATACAAATAACGAGTGTTTCTGTTTAAACCTGACGGACTGTGTGTGTGTGTGTGTGTGTGTGTTTGTGTGTCTTTCCCAGCCAGGGCTCTGCATCAGCAGGGCATCTGCAGCAGTGCTGAACTTGAACTGCAGCGTGGTGCTGTTACCCATGTGTCGCTCCCTCCTCACCTTTGTGCGGGGAACACACATGGTAAGACCAAGAGAGATGGACGAAGGGGAACTGGGATGGGAAAGTGAAAAAATGAATGGATGAGCCTCAGATTGTAACTGATTTGGGCCACTTGTTGCTAAGTGAGCGAAGCTTATCACGGGGCGGATTGGAGATAAAAGGACAGAGGTTACCGGCAGAAGTAAAGATGAAGACAGATCACTCAATACACATGTACTCATGCAGGTATCCAGCAGGAAGACACGCAGACTGCTGGACAAGAGCAAGACGTTTCACGTGGCGTGCGGAGTAGCCATCTGCATTTTCTCTGGTAACTAGGAACGCTGTCAGTGCACTACATCAAATGTTTGCATGTGTATGTACTGTTCTATAATGAGATTCCCACATTTTGAGTGTGTGTGTGTGTGTGTGTGTGTGTGTGTGTGATTTAGAGCTGAGTGGAGAAAATGACCTAGGCTCCCTCAGCATCCCAGGAGTACCAGCTGTGATGAATTTCCAGCTGGTGTGTGTTGTCTTTGTCTTATGTGCGTTATTTTATTGTGCAACTGAAAAAGTTCTAATCTTTTGAATGAGAGAAAAACTCAAAGGTCCGCCTGGGAGTGCTTCATATCCCAGACTCCGATGGAACGTACCATTAAACTTGAACATTTCCCAACTTTTTCTGCGTGCCACAGCTGCATAGACAAATTGGATGTTGGCTCCTTCGTGGGACAGTGATGGATTCCAAGCATCTCATTAATTTGCTGCAGCTGCACCCAGTTTTGCGTAACAAAACCATTAAAGGTTATCACAACCTGATGAAATGAACATCTGCCTTTCTCCTCGTTTCCGAAAAAGTGTTCGTGTAAAATAGCAAAAGTCAAAGCTTTCCTGTGTTTACAAAACAAGTTCACTTGAGAGAGCAGACTCCAGGGACAAAGTATGATGAACGGAAGGGAATCAACTTCAAGACAACATCCTTTGTTTTGAAACTTTAGTAATGTGATAAGAACACGTAAACATTACACATAAATGCTCCCTCTGTACATTCATCTGTTATATGTTAGTGTCCATTTATTCGTTCCTTAACACATTAGTCTGATCAGGAACTATTTTGCTCTACGCCTGACAGTCCTGTCGCAATTCTAACACATGACAGATGATGCACAATTAAGATGCGTTACATCAAAGCTGAGAGATGCCACTTAGTATCTGTATCAGCGAGAACACTTAAAATCTTACATTTCTCAACAAAGTATGAGCTCTCATTGTTCCTAAATCCCTAAGGCGAGTAACTAGTGTAAACATGCTTGTGCTTAACAAATTACTTAAATCTTAAAATAGCTCTTAACCCATTCAAATTACTATGTATCTTCTTCTGATGTCTGCTCTCTCCAGCGGCACTTGATGTGGCAGTACAACAATGACTGTCAACATGTGAATCCAGCATTATGCAGCATTCTCCATCTTTGTGAGAGCCTGGTTTCATATTTGTGTTTTTACAAGAATGCACAATCTTTTGTACACACGCAAGACAAATTAAGGAAATCACCATCGACAACCCAAAAACATTTCCTCAGCCCCAGCCTTGTTCAGTGGGCTTTGTCCTCCTACAGACCAAGTTCATTAAAAAAATATGACAGTGGCAAATTTCGGCATTGAAACAAACAGTGGGAAGACAATGAAGTGTACTTTTTATCATCTCAAATTGATTTTTGCACTCTAACAGATATTTTGGGGGTAGGATTTTCTCTTTTTTTCCAAAGTCTGCATGCCCTTTCAGGGTCTCACATGCACACACACACATCTCTAATGTTCTTATGAGTGAGTTCTGACATAAAGTGGAAAGGGGTAGAGAGGGAGGGACAGAGAAGAAAGAAGGAGACAAACAGACAGTGAGGGGTGGGAGCCAGTGGGAGTGAGAAAGGATGTGGGTAAGAAAAAAGGACCCTTGTGTCTCATGATTACACCCACTAATTCCATCAGCTGTCGAATGGCTGCATGGTTAAGCTATGATGTAAAGGTGTTTTGTGTGTGTGTGCATATGAGTCAGGAGGATGTTTTGCTGACTTTTTGCTGAATAGACAAAGAAATGTTTGTACTGGTGTCCACTTAGAGTTTATTGTGACCTGCATAATTGAGTGTGTAAGTGTGTGCATGTGAGTGTAGTCATTATTCCTGTGTATATTAATCTGCTTGTGTCTGAGAATGTGTGAGTCTGATATATGTTACGTTAAGTTAAATCTTATAAGTATTTCATTTATCAGTATTTTGTTATCATATGCATGTTCTGTTTCTCCAGTTGTGCACGTGTCTGCACACCTGGTGAATGTTGTGAACTTCAGCGTTAACTACTCGGACGACTTCCCTGCTCTCAATTTGGCCCAGTACAGGGGAGAAGTGAGTCCCACACTCCACACACAAGCACTAACACACACACACATACACACACACAGAAACAGCTAATCCAATTTTTTGTTGTTTTGTTTGTTGCACAGGACCCTGGGTTGATCATTTTGACAACAAGTAAGAAGAATTCAATTTGCATGTGTGTGTGTGTGTGTGTGCCAGTATGTTTTTAGGTAACTCTGGCGAATGTGTTCCAGATTGTGGCTACAATGCAGAAAGGAAATGATGCTGTGTTTGTGTCTGTTTGATTGTAATTGTTTGGCTCTTCATTGAATGAGATTATCTCTGACGTCACCGTTTTGATTGTTGAAAGGACAGGGGCGAGTGCAAATATGTGGCTTGGAATTTGAACCAAAAGATGACAGTCGTCTGATTGGCTGTCTGATTTGCTCTAGTTCCAGGAGTGACTGGTGTCCTCTTGGTTCTCATCCTCTTCCTGATGTTTACATCATCCTCTTACTGTGTTCGGTAAGTCAGCAAACCCGTCGTTTTTCATCAGACTCAAGCCATGCTCAATGTAAATTGAAGGAAAGTGTAACTGATGTGCGTGCGTGTGTTTGTGTGTGTGCAGAAGTCGATAAGGAGGCATCCTAATAGAGGTCTGTTACAGAGTAAATCCCCACTAAGTGTTCCACTCAGAGCTCTGTCATTACTCGGGTCATAGTGGTTCATTCACTATGCGTGTTAACTGAACGTGTGTGTGAACAGTGAGGGTGTGTGTGCATGCTTGTGCTCTCCTTGTTTTTTTCGGTAATTAAACTGAGGATTAGAGGCTTTTCCAGCCCACTTATGGCTTTAGTTAAGAGTCTGGGTTAGTGGTTGGAGTGGGTGGATGAAGTGGAATATTTTTGTAGTGTTTCACAAAGATGCAAGAGTGAAGTTTTAACACAAATATATCTAAATGCTGATTTACAGCCGTTTGCATCAGCAGATTCACCCATTAATTTTATTACATAATTTTAATTAATATAAAACTTGTGTTACAACTTGATAATTTAACTCATGCCATACCAGTTCACATAGTTCCCTGGCAAAGAACTGACCAATAAAACGCCGATACATTATATCACATATTTAAAACAAAGTGGAAAATCACACAAAGATATAGTCAAAATTATGAATAATTGCCTATAAAACTTATCAAAAAAGTCCAAAATGTTTTTTGTGCAAATAATTCCAATTATAATTTTGAATCCAATTGTTTTAAACTTCACCGCTCCTTCTTCTCACCCACCATCTTAGTGACTTTGTGTTAAGGTGATAGGTGGCCTAAATGCCTAAATCTAAAAATACTTTGGATGATGATAATTTCAAGGAGATTATAATTGGGAGCTTCCTTTACAGCTTCTATCAAATGTTTAGTCTTTGTCAAATACATTTCAAAAATAGCTCACCGTGGAAGACACAAGATGATTTTTCAGCAGAATGTACACTTTAGATGACATGAGGCAAAGGCTGAGGTTTCATTGTTTAAAAGTAGCTTTTACTACAACACGTTACCCTACATGTGATTTAAGATTAAGATTTCAAAGAGATTATTCTGAGATTTGTTCTTTTGTACTACCATGGTACACTAACAAAGAAAACAGAGATGAAAGAAGGAGAACTTGTAAAGACAGATGAGTATAGGGTGCGATTATGTTCATTGTTGCCCAAGTTTGGGGGGGCGCTGTCGTGTTTAATGACCCCTTTAATGTTGACCCCACAGGTTCTGCTTACTCAGGCTCTATGGGTTTGTCCCTGACAACTAACTTTGATCTCACTGTTGTCTCTGCTCTTGTGTTACCAAATTTTGTGTTGGATCATTTGTTTGTGGTTTTGCAGGGTCTCCAACTATGAGATCTTCTGGTACATACACAATCTCTTCATTGTCTTCTACATCATCCTTATGGTGCACATGGTTGGGTAGGTCCACTGATAAACAGCTAAATGTGTGTCTGTGCGCGTGTGTATGCCTGCATCAACCAAACTCTACATAGAGCAACACTGTGCCAACACCGTATCTAGATTGTTCTTTTTTGTCAATAGTGGTGCTCTGAAGTATCAAACCAATATAGAGACCCACCCACCTGGCTGCCTCAGAGCCAATCAGAGTAGCACAAAGCAGCAAGGGGAGGAGCTAGAGCATGGTGAGAACAAGGAGAGGAAATGCATAGAAGAGGCTAACTTCCAGCCCCACTACCCCCAGGTAGGTGTGTGATAGTGCGTGCTGTGCATATCTATGTGCACGTGTCGTGTTTACATGTATGTGCGTGCATGTTTGTACTGAGGCATGTTTGTATGTGTGTTTAGATTGAGTGCTGTATGTGTGTGCCAAGTAATTAGGAAGTTTTGGAGGGAGTCATCCCTATTTATTAGAGGTGTCGCGTTGTAAGGGCGGAGCAGACATTCTCTCTACATCAAACACGCTGTGTTCGAGTGTGTGCATGTTGACGTTTCTTCTTGAGTGTGTGAGATTACGTGTTAGCACATGGTCGTTAAGCAATGGGCTGCTCCCATAAAATCCCCCTTAAACCCACTTGTGCTCCCCAGTCTGTACTGGAGCTGTGAGCAATTAGACTGCACAGGTAACTGCCAAGAGTCAGTGATGCCAGGGGTTCTTTGTTCTGCTCACAGCTCATACACATCATTATCCACCGCTTTAAATAAAATCAAAGAACATTGCGATACATGGATTTGTCATTTACTGCATTTTCAACATGATCGCCTCAAGTCCTTTATTCAGTGTGAATACTGAAGTTAACAAAGACTGGGAGCAGAACTGAAGAAAAGTATAAACACAAGTTAAACTACATGTTTTATTACATGAACTCTCACTATGGATAGGCTGAATATAAAAATATAAAGTATGTCTGGATGTATGAGGTTGTGTATGGAATTTCTGAATTGTAGCTAGAGTCTGGGGGAAATTTAACCTTTTAACTTACTGTCCCTGATTAGTTCCAGCTAGTAAAAATGGAGACGTTTTGATATTGCACACCTTTATTTTGGACTTTGCATCATATATCATTAGCACATCATCTAGAAATGTATCACGTATTGCAGTTTTTCTCCATATTGTACAGCCCCAGTACACAAGTGTTTCTGTGCTACTAATAACTGGGGTGAAAAACTCTTCAATCAAGAATTCTGTATTAAATTAGATTGTTTGTCACAAACATGAACACTGAACGAACCTTGAAAGACTGTATAATAAAAAGTACAGAGCGTGGCTTTAGTTAAGGAACCCGGAGACAGTTCTGCAGCCTGTGCATTCAGTTCCATTCGTGTTCCAAAAGACTATAGCATAGATGGATCAATTCAAAAGTCAATTACAGCCCGAAATACAAAATAACAATTAAAATCATTTACCATCAGAATCATTGTATATACCTTGTTACCCTCAATGTCACATTACTATCGTGTTCCACAAATAAGACCATTAAACTCGAACAGAAAAAACAGAAGAACAGAAACTTGACTCGAGTTTCAAACCTAAAGACAACTCAGCATAGCATAGCAACCTAAACGATGACAATAAGTTAGATTGTGCTTATTTACGCATGACACAGAAAGAAGGACGAAGGAGGAAGAGTCTCTGGTGTCCATTGCTCTGCTTCACCTGTAGCATGGAGAAAAATACATGCAGCAGCCAGATGAAAAAATCTGGCGTGCACCATCGGTATTGCAAAATATTAACCTTCACATAAATCAATACCACAAATACTTTCATACCGTTCAGCCCTATGACAGAGCCAACCCACCTCCCCAATATTACTCAATTGGTCAACAGAAATGGACATATTTCCTGCTCAGAGAGGGGATGACATACAGCAAAGGGCACAGGCCGGAACCCGAATAATCATCATAATACGGGTGGAAAATGTAAATCTGAATTTTTGGTGGAATTATTAGTGAGTGTTCTTGTGTTTTTTTAGACGTGGCTGTGGGTATCCGCTCCACTCTGTCTCTACTGCGCAGAGCGTTTCTACCGCTATATCCGGAGCAGTGACCCTGTTACCATAGTGACAGTCATCAGACACCCCTGCAATGTCATTGAGTTGCGAATGCTGAAGAAGAACTTCAAAGCCCATCCGGGGCAGGTGAGAGACAATGTTATTGTTGTTTTTTGTACATTTAAGTTACATTTGGTTGTTTAAGTGTTTATTTTACCTTATGATGGTTCTGATTATTCCACTGCTATAACAACAATAATGTAAAGAACAATCAAAGTGCTGATATTTGATCTTAGGCGTTTAAGTACTCATGTGCAGTCAGAGTGTGTTGGAGTGTGCATACATCCTATCTTAAAGAATTCATTTAATAAGCTCTAATAATTCTCTCCCCCACTCCTCCCTCTTCTTCCTTTTCATAACACACACCCCTCTCCTCTCTTATCCCTCCGCTCTCTCTCTGTTCACATCCCCCTCTTTCTCAGTATATTGTTCTTAACTGTCCAGGTGTCTCTTCATTTGAGAACCATCCCTTCACGCTAACAACAGTAAGTTTCTCCAGCACATTCCTCACTCCTGACACAATGCAAACACACATACACTTGTCTGTATTCTCTGTCTCTCTCTCTCTCTCACACATGCACACACAGCTCCTTTCGCCCCCCGGTAGAGAACATGTAGTTCTTTTTCCATCCCTACATCCCTGTTCTGTAAGTGCTACCTGGCATTTTGGTGACGCCCAGCTCCTCCCTTAATGTCATATCTCACATTTTGTGGTAATGTCACAATTCACTTTGTAGTGCAAAAGTTTCCACACAAAGACAAAGAGACTATTCTTTGTTCACACACTCATACACACTGCATGCCTATTCCTGGTGTATTAGGGGAGCTTTGAGGAGGAGGGCAGGGAATCACTCTGACAGAGAGCAGACAGACCCCTGAGGCTATAATGTCCTGCCAACAGGAAGGCTGTGTGTGTGTGTGTGTGTGTGTGTATATGTCAGCAGCATGCATGCAAGTTCAGTACATATAAGTGTACCTTGGGGTATGGTTGCACTTCTGTTTATTTGTTTTTATTTGTGTTCTCTTATACTAAACAGACTGATAGTGTGTCTCTGTGTGTGTGTGCGTGTGTGTGTGTGCTTGTTCCTCATTGTGACTCACAGTCTGCTCTGTAACACTTGCAGTGTCCCACAGAGAACAAGGAAACTTTTGGCATTCATCTCCGAGTCGTGGGAGACTGGACTGGTGGGTTCAGACGCTCACACACACACGCGAACATTACACACATTCACAG